>VXBN01001965.1:0-10122 GCA_013397395.1 Sinosuthora webbiana
CTCTGTCTCAGTCCCTCTGGCACAGGGACACACTGCGCAGGGTGGAATCTTGGTGGGTTCCAGGGGCGAGCCCCCACGGCGCTCCCCCGAGTCCTCAGTCCAGAGAGATGGTAACAGTTCCAAGGGAAGATGAAAAAAAAGAGGGAAAAAAAACAGGAAAGAAAAAAAGAAAAAAAACCAGGAGGAGCAGAAAAAAAAAAGTGAAGCATCTCCTCCTCTGCTAGCTACTGCCTAACTAGCTAACTAACTACTGAAGAAAAAAATATATCTCCGTCCCTCACCATGTGTTGCTGAATCCGACTCTCAAGGCCAGCCGGCGGAGGAAAGTTTCTGAAAACAAACCGCGCACTTCTCCCTTCCCCCTGTTCCCAGCCCCATCACCAAAGGCACACAGGGCAATATCCAACAGAGACCCAACAGACAATTGGGGATACAAACCTCACAACGTCACCCTAGGACGGGGGGGAAGGTATTTTTAAGGTCTTATTTTACTTCTCATTATCCTTCTGTGATTTTGTTAGCAATAAATTTAATTAATATCTCTATTTCTAGTCTGTTTTTCTCGTGAGAGTATTTGATGAGTGACCTCTCTCTCTGACCTTTTGTCAACCCATGAACCCTTTGTTATATTTTCTCTCCCTTGTTAAGCTGTGGTGGCAAGTGATAGAGGGCCTTTGGTGGGTACCTGTCATCCAGCCAGCATCAACCCACTACAATTGGTAAGGCTGTACCTTGAGTACTGCCTTCACTTTTGGGCCACTCACTTCAAAGAGGACTCTGAGGTGCTGGAGCATGTCCAGAGAAGGGAAACAAAGCTCATGGAAATTTTAAATAACATGTCTTATGAGAAGCGGCTGAGGCAGCTTGGTTTGTTTAGTCTAGAGAAGAGGAGGCTAAGGGGGGACCCCATCACTCTCTACAACTACCTGAAAGGAGATTGTAGTGAGGTGGGGGCTGGTATCTTCAGCCATGCCTGCAGTGAGAGGACAAGAGGAAATGCCCTTAAGCTGGGACAGAGGAGATTCAGATTAGGTATCAGAATTTTTTTTTTTTTTTTTTTTTTTTTTTNNNTAGGGTGGTCTGGCATTGGAATAGGTTGCCTAGGAAGGTGGTAGAGTCACCATCCCTGGAGGTGTTTTATTAGGTGTTTGGATCTGGTGCTGGATGATGGGGTTTCAGGGTTACAGTGGCAGTGCTGGGTGGACAGTTGGACTGGATGATTCTCTAGGTCCCTTCCAACCTTGATGATTCTATGATTTTTTGATCTTTACTGATGATTCTATTATAACCCCCAAGATTTCATTCCAAAGTAATAATAGGGAGCCCATCCATTGGTAATTGGTATTGATAGTTTTCAGGACCATTTGGGACTTTTTTTTCCCTACCCCTTAACTATGTACGTCACTAAACTTGCTTACACTAAACTCAATATATTAAACTTCATATTTGTGTAAGTACTGTAGATTTTGTGCAGATCTTTTATCAGTTGCTATTCTTATTACACTGAAATATCTTAAATTTTGTTTGCAGCACTATCTTGTTAGTTCTCTTTGATAATTTTTATACTAAAGTCAGTGTAAATCACTTATTTAAAGGTTGCAAAATACAGACAATATAATATGTCACTTAACACTGTGCACAGTAATAGCAAATTTCTTTTGCACAGTGTTGTGTTTAAACTCTTCCATTTATAGAATCACAGCATAACAGAATATGCTGAGTTGGAAGGGAACCATCAGGATCACTGAGTCCAACTCTTAGCCCTACGCAGGATACCCCAAGGATCATACCATGTGCCTGAGTGCATTGTCCAAATGCTTCTTGAACTCTGTCAGTCTTGGTGCTGTGACCACTTCCCTGGGGACCCTGTTCCAGTGCCCAACTACCCTCTGTGTGAAGAACCTTTTTCTAATATCAGACAGGTATTGAAGACAACTACAGAAGATATAGTTGAAGTCAACATAAACAAAAATTTGGTGGGTTCTGTGATGGGTCTTAACATAGGTGGCTACAATGCACATGCAACAAACATTGTGACAGCTATCTACATTGCCTGTGGCCAGGTAGGTTTGTTTTACATCAACTCAGCTTTTCTTTAATTTGGTAATTCTTTAACCAAACAGGTGAGTTTTTTGTTTTGTCCCTTCTTCCTAACCTAAAGGATGTTGCACAGAACATGGGCAGCTCTAATTTCATCACTTTGATGGAGCGAACTGGTTTTACCAATGAAGACCTGTACATCAGCTGCACAATGCCTTCTATAGAAATAGGAACTGTTGGCAGAGGCACCAACTTGCTTCCACAGCAGGCCTGTTTACAGGTATAAAGCAGAAAGTTTAAAGCAATTTAGCTTCCTAAATCAGAGCTCACTTTTATGTTGTGCTTGTTGTGTCTGAGTAATGTGCGAATGGGGCTTCTTGAAACTTTGTAGATTTGATATGAAAATTTTAGAATTATCTAATTGTTTTCATATACCTAGTTTTTTAAGGTCAAGATTTGTAATATTAAAGAGACTTAAGGCTAATTGACTGGATAGATAATTTTGAAAGACTTTAAAATTTAACATAAACACTTAGATTACATATTTTTCTCTTCAGATGTTAGAGGTTCAAGGTGCAAGCCAAGATAATCCTGGTGAAAATGCCCACTAGCTTGCTAAAACTGTATATGCTACAGTGATGGAAGGGGAATTATCACTAATGGCAGCTCTTGCAGTTGGGCATCTAGTCAAAAGCCACATGATTCACAACAAGTAAATGCAAAAATTAAAATCTTTCTCTGCAGTTCTGCCCTTCTTCCAAGTACACAAGACTCAATAATTGCATGAATAATTGTACCATAATAGCAGTGTATAATTTTAACTGTCTAATACAGTTATTTTTCTGTTTTTCTTAGGCCAAAAAAAAAAAAATCTACAAGATCTTTGAGGAACCTGCACTGAGAAGGCAGCTTGAATACTACAGCAGCTTTAAAATGAAGAATTGTTCTAGCAATTGGTCAGGTCCACGGGCAAGGGGAGAGAACCTGATGTTAAGAATGAAAATCACTTTCAATTCAACTATTTCTGTGGAAGATAAACTGAGTGATCAATGGACTTGTGTGAAAATACTTATATTTTTGTCCTTCTTCAGTGGTTAGAGATGACTTCATGAAAGAAGTCCTGTCAACTTTCTTGAACATGGCTTTGGAATTCTTTACTCCTGTGCATCATTTTCTGAAGGTCCATCTTATGTTTTTACATGTTGAGATTATTTTGACTAGTAAGGTCCTGGTAACTACTAAGCTGAAAAGTAATCTAATGTACTTTATACATTTAAAAAACTAAAAAATTGGTCTAAACTTGACTTGAATGCATTGGTCCTTGCCATCCTTATTTTATGCTTAACCAAGTATGAATTTTAAAGTGATGGCAAGCCTAATTGCTTTCCATGAACTCCTAATTTTCTTTTTTTTTTTCGCATAAAAATTAGGTCTTTGGCTTTGAGACAATTTTATTGAATCATATTAGTTTTATAGAAACCTCTGTCTATATATAGTACTTAAATTACTGCTGCTTCAGCTAAGTAGCATTCAGTGCTTTGACTCCGCAATTTAGGTTATTCCTTAATGGAAAACTTGTGACCAACAAAGTGCTGAACTGTTAAATATAATTTGTACTGAAGTAGGGAAAAACAGTGTATTCAACTGTTTTGTCATTTTCTTTAGGTAAAAATAATATTTTGAAACTAGTAACTCCCAAAACAACTACAGGTCAGACAGCTTAGTAAGTGTCATGGTTAAACCCCAGCCAGCTACCAAGCCCCACACAGCCATTTTCTTACTTCCCCACCAGCAGGATTAGGGAGAGAATCAGAAGGGTAAAAGCCAGAAAACTCATGGGTTGATATGAAAGTTTAATAGGAAAAGCAAAAGCCGTGCACACAAGGAGAGCAAAACAAGGAGGCAGGCAGATGTTCAGCCATCTCCAGGAGAGCAGGGTCTTGGGAAGACAAACACCATCACTCCAAATGTCCCCTTTCTTCCTCCTTCTTCCCCTCAGCTTTATATACTGAGCATGACGTCATATGGTCTGGAATATCCATTTGGTCAGTTGAGGTCAGCTGTATCTCCTCCCAATTTCCCATGCACCCTCCAGCCCCCTTGCCAGCATGGCAGTACGAAAGGCAGAAAAGGTCTTGGCTCTGTGTAAGCCCTTCTGAGCAATAACAAAAATGTCTCAATATTATCAACTCTGTGTTCAGCACAAATCCAAAACATAGCCCCATACCAGCCACTGTGAAGAAAATTAACTCTACCCCAGCTGAAACCAGCATAGTAATTCAAGCAAATGAAGTTTCTCAAAATTGTTTGAATGGTCTCCTGTTAAAAAAAAAAAAAAAAAGAATCCAGAACAGATGTTTACATTTCTACTAAAAGAAGTCTTTTACAAACACACTGTACCTTACATTCCTTTTAATTTTTAACTGTTTGCCACTTATTCCCCAGTAATAGGTGTGCATCCACTGCCTAAGCTGTGATAAAATAAAGCCAGAATAACAAACTGTCCTTTAAACGGAATTAAAGCATAAAAAAGACAGTTTAATGCTATTTTAAGGGATGTGTATTTATGTTAAGAAAAATCTTGTCTTTTTTTCCTGAAAAGTACTAATTAAGGGAATTCAGTGAAATGACACACTAATGCAACAAGCAGTTTTTTTTATTAAGATACTGTACTTGGACCAGTAAGGCAGTCTTGGGTGTTTTAAATGTAATACCACAGAACCACACAGAACCATAGAATGGTTTGGACTGGAAGGGACTCCAAAGCTCATCTAGTTCCAAACCCACCACCATGGACAGGGACACCTTCCATTAGACCAGGTTGCTCAGAGCTCTATCCAACCTGGCCTTGAACAACTCCACGGATGGGGCATCCACAACTTCTCTGCGCAACCTGTTTCACAGAAAACCTAGGTTTATTCTGATTTGATTCACCTTTGGAAAGGTTGCTAAATGCATCACCCTGCCCAGTTAATCACAGGAGGATAATTGTTAATGGTGGCTTAATGAATTAATTGTTGATGATGGGTTTTTTTTTTTGTTTGGGATTTTTTTAGTGGGGAGGGAATCTGGATCAGACTGGCTTTCTTACAGAAATGTAGCATCATCCCTAAAGGGGTGCCTAGCAGAAGTGCTCTTCTAATATGTAAATTTGATGTATATCATGATGGGTTGTTGCATAGTACATCAGCAATATCATTTGCAATGAGCTCATGAAGCTAATGTGCAAGCATGAAGAGGTATTACATGCTGGATATGTTATAATACCATGTAAATATCATTAGTGCTTATCTTCCTGCAGTATTATTGTTAATAGCTACCATTTTATTTTAAGGAAAGTTCAAAATACTTTGTTTCGGTGTTCGTTCAGTGATCTTATTTAAAGTAACACTGTACTAGCAATAAATGGTGGTTGTGTTCATTTTGGTGTATTTAACTGACACTGTCTTGTAAAATTAGCAATCTGTTATTACTAAGTTCTCTACATTCTGGTACAGCACTAAATTTTCAGTTTCAGTAAAACAATGAAAAACAGTGGCTTAATTCTGACATTTTAAGCTTACTTTATGGCTTAGTGAAATAACATAAAAGGGTTAATGATACAGGTTAGCACGTGGGCAGAGTCTTATAAGCTAGGTGCTAATGTATCAGTCTCTGAGGGTCCAGCCTTTGCAGAGAAGTGGCTATAATTAATTTGAGCAAGACTGCTCCTCGGAGGTGTTTTGTAAAACAAAAGGTTTAATAAAGAAAAATAGCAAAATAATAAATGTTACAGAAAACAAATGATAAGCCATGCACAGGTGTCTGAGAAATCTCAGACACCCTGCTACAAACACTCCAAAAAGCCCTTCTCTTCCTTTGCATTTCTTCCTAAATAATGAATGTTCTAGGAGGGACAATCTGGCTTGCTGCCAATAAGATCACTATGAAGCTTTGACTTACACTCTCAGAGCCCAATCCATGCCCTTGTGCTGGCGCTGAGCTAATTACCTAAGAGGAAAAACACGGAATTTTCTAGCTAAACTTCCGAAAATGTCTAAAGGTAAACTGGAACTCTTTTCCTATTTGGAAGCACCTGCTGAGTGTGGGAAATGCATTCTTACAGGTTAAGGAAAATGTGACTTGCATGTTATAAATGATCATGAGCCAATTCAAAATCCAAAGATTTATTTAGCAATTTCAAAAATCAATTTTGAAATGCCACGATAAATCAGGACAACATCAATCGAATGTTGGTTGGACAACCGGGCAGCAGCAAGGGTGCTTTCCGAAATTGCCCATGAATTCGGAGTCTCAGTGCAGGGCTTTATACAGTTTTTCTGCCCAGTGGCAATGTCCATTGAAAAGTCCGTATGTTTCAGTGTTCTTTTCTCCCCGAGTGAGGTTTTGAAAGGATTTCCTGTGGAATTGAAAAGACATCTCAAAAGATTTACTTGATCTGCTTTTGGGGCACTTGATGAAATCATCCGCTAGATTTTCCATTGAGATCAGTATCAAATTCTTGAGTAGCTGCGAAAATGCGGCCCACCCTTGATTAATGAGCCATCTCCACATTATGTCCACTGTTTATGTTGCAAATTTTGTGGTTTCACAGCTTGGACAATGGACTTTGGAATTCTGGAGATGCCCTCGGATTGCTACCGAGAATCCAGGTTTTAGTTACAGTGTATAATTTTACCACGTACAATTTTAATACGCGAATTTATACACTGCATCTATTACATTGCATATAGTACTAAACGTAGTGGGGATATGGTACCAGAACTTCTCACCTTGTTTGCAGAAGCCTGTACACATTTATTTACCTCAAAGCTGAATTATGCATTTTGCCCAAATGGGAGAACTAATTCATGTCACCATTACCAATACTCTCTGTTGAGGCCTATTTCGGTGTTCCTCCTGTCTTCCAGAAATCTATTGAATTATACTTTAGGTAGTTTCCAACCAAAGTTTCAAAGGTATTTTTTAATCTGTTAACTTGCTACCTGAACTTTAAACACTGATTTCACCAGGGAAATATAATTTTATCAAAATACACTGTACTGCATATTCTTGCAAGACAGGTTAAGCTGGAAGAGTAAAAGAACCTGTTAGTACCACATCAAAAACTGTTTGAAATTCTTAGCAGAACTTTTAATATCATAGTGCATGTTAGCAGCAAAGTGGTTACGCTTTTAGTCAATATCCCACTACCAATCCTGAATCCTATAAAAAAATTGGAGCTGTAATCCAGGATAGAGATTCACCAGCCCATGACTGTTCATTTTCTGTAAATGGTTAAAAGAACAGATCAGACTTCCCCCCTAGCCTCTTCTCCTCACTTGTAGTTCAATTCCTGTGTTTGATGTTGGTTATGTTCCTCAATCTGTAATCTGACATAAAATGTAGTCTGCATTCTTTATGCTTCCTCAGTACTACAGGCTTTTATACCAGAATTGGAGGTTACCATTTCATATGTGTTAGAAAGTTTAGGGAACTAAAGGATTCCTATTTCCCTGCATACACTACAGTAGTGTATTTCAACATCACTGCAAAATTTGTGTAGCAAGACTTTCAGTAGAAGAAGTCCTGTTTGTTTTGAATCCTTGGCAAAACCAAACCAGCTGTCTGGAATCAAGTTTAGAGCTGCAGCAGCCTAAATACTATAGTATTAAAATCAATATACTTTTTCAAATATTTCAAATCTGTAAAAATGGTGTATTTAGCTCTAGCAACTAGTTTGCTTCTCTCTTTACCTAGATTACCTCCTTTCTTCAGTGTCCTGAATCTACTTCCGCCCTCCTGCTACACACTATTCCTCTTGTTGTCTGATGTCAGTTTCAGAGCTGTGAGGCTTCGAAGTTATGCAGCTCCAGCTGTATATAATTACACAATTTTTGTCCAACTTGATTTCTCTCAGTCAGCTTTCTTATAGAGGAATTCAAGTGAATCCAAGTTCTGGGTGTGTCTATACACAGCACTGTTTGGACAATTTCCACTCTTGGCATAAACCCTGCTCATAAGGCAAATATGGCTCTGAGAAAGTATGTGGTAAATGGCCCATTATTCCACTCTTTTCAGCTGCTTCCTTTCTGCTGTTACTACTTATAGTATTTTTAAGATACTACATCATAGTTTTCTCTACATCTTTTCTTGAACATGGTTTATCGTCTTTGAGGTTCCGTTCTTTTCCCTTGCTTGCTTTAATTAGAGGGTTTACACTGCACAATTGTCCCAAAATGGATTCTTTCACCTGGTCTGCAAGAGCCCAATCCCCACACAGAGATGAGGCATTTGATTTATTTACAGTCCTGTGCAGAAAAGGGTGCTGGGTGGCAAATCCACAAAGCCAACACAACAGCCAAAAATTTTCACTATTGTTTTGCTAAAATGTATAAAGGCATTAATGTTCATTGGCTGCAAGTTACAAAGTTCTCTTATTAACTAGTATTCTATCTTGGTTAAATGATTCCCTTGCATCTTATGCTATATAGTCCACATACTCAGTCTTTCTCTTTTTTTGGGTTGGGGGGGTTTCTTGGGTTACTGGTCTGTGAGTCACTGTTTGCAATCTTCCCCTGCTAGAATAACCTTTTACCCAGTCAGAGCTGATTCAGCACAGTTGCTGAGTTGGCTTTATTAATTTCTTCGTTATCTTGGGAGTTCTGCCAAATGTCTTTGTGACCTGTAAATTCTGCATTCTTTGTGTCCACTATCAGTGGTTCATCCTTCTCCCCAAGCTTTGTTAACCTCCCCCTAGGTCTAAAATCATTGAATCATGTCAAACCCTAAACCTTAAACAGGCAATTCTATCAACAAGTAATTTATCTAACACCTGGACATCACAATGAGATCTTGCTGAAACAAGATGATGGTTTGGGCTTCAGGTGGTGTCCTTGTTAGAGAAATAGTTTCTCTGTTCCACAGATCCTCTCTCTTGTGTTGGGGGAAGCTCATATTAATGGCAGGTGTATCTTGCCTTACTTGAAAATGATCATCTTAAAATTGAAATTTACCACCTTAAAACTCTGCTTGCTGCAGTGGACCACAAAGAGAAGCTATTGGTGGAGGAACAACCTCCTGTTTCAGTCAGGCAGCCCTTGAGACTTGGGACAGGGATATTTGGAGTGATAGTGATGATGATGGAATTGTGGGGAACTTCCAAACAAAACTTCTAGGATGTGAATTACTGTATGGGCAGGTGTTCAGCCATCTCCAGGAGAGCAGGGTCTTGGGAAGACAAACACCATCACTCCAAATGTCCCCTTTCTTCCTCCTTCTTCCCCTCAGCTTTATATACTGAGCATGACGTCATATGGTCTGGAATATCCATTTGGTCAGTTGAGGTCAGCTGTATCTCCTCCCAATTTCCCATGCACCCTCCAGCCCCCTTGCCAGCATGGCAGTACGAAAGTGTGGTGGTTTAGCACGGACGTGAGTTTTTTTTTTCTTTCTCTAAGGAAGTTATAGCAGATGTTGACAGCTTGGTTGACCAATTAAAGAGTTAGATACGCCTCTGGAAACACCCAGGCTTAAAATCAGCCCGGGAAGTTTTTTTTCTTTTCGGCCAGAGGGGCAGGTAACATCGTGCGGCAGCCGGGGGGCCACGCAGGCCCCGCCGCCCTGGCCGGGCGGCCGAGGCCGGGCCTGCCCGGNCTCCATCAGCTGCCGGCAGGGCCGGGCAGGCCCGCCGGCAGGGCCCCTGATACCATCTACGGGGTACCGGCTGGGCCAGGGACCGCCCCGATTTAGACTGAGGGGTGGGCAAAAAAGGCATTTATGATCCTGCCTGGTTTTGATTCTGGACTGNGAGCCTCCGGCCCCATCAGCTCCCGGCGGGGGCCGGGCAGGCCTGGGCCCCTCATACCAGCTACACCAGCGCGGCCTTGAAATCTAACACCGTGAGCTGCAGCGAGAGAGAAAGACTCTGGGCAGATTTAACTTTCCTGGTACAAATTGAGCCTTTTTAAACTCCAATCCTCCTTTTGAGTAAGAAGAAAAGGGACAGAGAAGACAGAGCATGAAGTCGGTGGATGAGAGAATGAAAAGACTTTTTGGGAGGAGGGATTTGAGGAGTTTACTATTTTAAGCTGAATTTCTCTT
>VXBN01001967.1:9239-32317 GCA_013397395.1 Sinosuthora webbiana
GGCTACTGGAGTAAGTGTGAAGTGCCTAACCTCCTCATGTTTTCTCAAAGTAAGCACGTCAAATAAATCACAATGTTTCAATTTTAAGTGGACCCAAGACAAACACATTCTAAAGCAAAGCCTTAGTTTAAGATCTGTATTTTCTATCTATTCTATCTCTGAGTGAAATGTAGACAAAATGAATTTATGGATTTGTTGCCTGTGCCAATGAGGGACGCTGCAACTAGCAATTTCATTTAAATGCTTCTTGAAGAATGAATAAAAGACACCATGCATAAGTCCTTTGGGTCCCTGTTCAAATCATTTTAGGGTGACATAGTTAAAAAAACTTGATTGTGCATATCTGCTCTCCACTCTGCTTGTAGGGCAAATAAGTGGGGGAGCAGAGCCAAGTGTAGTTGAAATTCCACCATAACATTTTATACTGGAGTCAAACTCCTGGTCTACCAAGCACTACACCTACAGAGACAGAGGAACTGTAGAGTGCGCATGCAAGCAGGTGGCAACACATACGTGTCCTGTTGCTTGCATTAGGGACAAAGCAAGGGGATCAAAGTTTAAAACAGTAGCAGAACTACATGGCCATTGACTGATCCTGTAAAAGGCAGGACAGAGATTGGAAGCTGTTCTCCATTTGCCTAGCTTCACTGAAATTACTGGGGCAAGCAAGAGCTGCAGAATGCACACAGCTTCTATTTTCTGTCCTTGAGGATGTTTAAACTCTGAGACATTCAAATTTGACTTCTAACTTGAAAAAGCACAGAGAGAGAGAAGGGGAAAGATGGGGATCTTTGTCCCAGGTGGTAGAAGCAAGAGTTAGAGCACAACCATGACTGTGGGACACCTCAGGTTCCAGGAGAGCTGGAAGAGAAGTATCATGGAGGGAAGGCCTGGGTGGGGAAGAGGTGTAGATTATACATGGAACTCGAGGCTGGGGCTAAGGACTTGGTTTTGCAAAACCATAGAGGCCAGCAGAGAACTGAATGGAGGCACAGCTGGGCAATGTTTGGGTGAGTGAAGAGAATGGGTGTAAGGTAAACAGGTAGAAAGGAAGTGGCTGAACATGTGGACAGCAGAAGCATAGGGTGAGTTTTGTGTGTGGCATGAAGATCAACTGTCTTTTCAAAGAATTGAAAAAAATAGGACTGCAGTGATTGAGGTGAGATAAAAAAGGTGATTCAGGGATGTGATCCTCAAGGAAGAGAGTTATAAAAGGGCAACATTGCCTTCACAGAAGTGCAGAAATGTGACTTTCAACAGTATTTGTGTGACCACTTCAGGAAGCAGTAATGGATGAAGGATCTGACCCTTTAACTTCCCAGATCTTGCAATGAATTCTTGCTGCACAGCAAAAGAAGATCCACAGCAGGGGAAAAAAGAAAAAAAAAACCACACACACAACAAAACCCACACACTTTTTGCGCTTCATGTGCCGTAACTCTTCTTAAGTACAAGAAGCTGGGGACATGAAAGGGTGTTCTAATCCTGTCCTACACTTACTGTAACTGAAACTCAGAGGCAACAGATCACCTTTGCCCCAAACGCTAATTTTCTGCTACCTCCTGGAGAGCAATAACCTCTGGTGCATCACCTTGGGTTGCAGTCTGATAACCCAGCAGGAGGAGGCAAGGACAGGAGCTGGGAAAGGTCAGGTGGTGTCAATGCCAGTGCTTTGTGCACTATCTCCTGACTGGGCTGGGCCAGTCAGGAGGTGAGCTTCTCATCTGTTCACACTTCTGGCAGCACTCATAGGCTGGCTGTGTCCAGTACAGAATCATGCAAGGTGCATGCACCACAGGCTGTGGGGGGGACAATTGCTGACACAAGTCAGCCCTGCCTTGGAGGAGGAGGGAGGAGGGGCACAAAGAGTTGACATCTGTCAGAAGGTCATCAAGCTGGCAATAGTCCTTTAGGCAGCAGGCTGGCAAAGCTCACAGCAATCCTGGCTCTTTGTGAGCCCACCTTTGGGACAGGCTCAGAAGGCAGAGGGGGCACTGAAAGAACAGGTCTCAAGACGGGTCACTGGAAAACCACACCACCCAGCTGCAGCATCACACCTCATCTCAGAAAATGGCTTTCCAGAGCTGGAGCTGGCCCAAGAGGTGCCTTTGAAGACTGGAGACTTCATTGCAATGGGATTATTTTTGTGGTGAAAAGATTTCATGTTGTGGGCTCTAAGGAGATGAAGTGCCCTTTGCTGGTTTGTTAAAAACCTAGATTAGATATAAAAGAGAGCAGTTTGTTCTTACAGGAAAAACTAGAGGAGAAAAAAATGCTGCCTTTTCCTTTCAGAGAGCTGTACTCAGTCTCTAGTTGGGACCATGAGAGAGACCACCATTGCTGGGGAGCTTCAAAACCCAGAGAGTGCTATGCATCCATGCATGCTGTGGGAAGCAGCTGTACATTGTCAGGGCATTAAATTACATTCCCTAATGAGTTCTGAGCTACTGGTGAGATCCAGCAGCCCAAGCTACCTCCATTTTCTAGGATCTCACTCAAACAGTCGAGCATGGCCCATCTGGTCTCCTGATTTTCATGCATAGGGGTAAGAACAGGCCCAGTGCCCCACAGGAATAAACATGGCTCAACACACACTGTGTTGAGCTGAGCTGAGCTATTTATGGAGGATATGGCAGAGCCAGTGTGCTGTTTAATAACTGTGGTGTTTCTCCCAGCTGAGGTCTGTGAGGGAAGCTGTGGGCAGCCTAAAACCTTAACAGCTGGCATGTGCAACCATGCCCTTCTGGCTCTGCTTGGGGGAAGGGGGCATGGAAAATTTCCTCATCAGCACGGGTCTGAGCAGAGAAATTGCTCCTGCTGACACCCCCCCAGTGAAAATCAGTTGGTGCCTTCTTTGCAGTGTTGCTTAATAAAAGGCACAACGAGTTTCAGTGAATATGCATTTCCTGTCATGCTATTTTGGCGTCAAAATTACTCTATCAGCAGCCTGTTTAAAATGGGGTTATGATGGAGCACTGATCTTACTAGCTAATTGTGCTTGCTAGTCTGTGGCTCTGTATTTCACAGCCACATTACAATGGTTGGCTGATGGGCTCTGCAGATACTTTTAATTCCCCCTGGATTTCATTATTGTGACTGCAAAGGAAGGAACAGAATAGCAGATGAAGCTATTGCTGTTTAGGCTTATGGCGCTGCCTATGTCTTGTACTGAGCTGTGCCCTTAGGCTGAACGAGTTGGCAGGATTCATCTGGAAGAGTAAATTGTCTGGGTTTTGTGATACAAAAACAAAACAAAACAAAAAACAACCCCCCCTTTGACTCAGGAGCAGCTGCTCTTTTTTTTTCCCCCTAAGAGTAGAGTACTTCAGTGTGAAGAGCTAATAATTTTTAATAGCTTTCATCTGCACAAGCACACCATAGGTACACCTGGACATACGTGACATACTCAGTACCCTGTGCCTGATGTGTTATGATTATCACACCAAAGTGCTCTGTGTCCTGGCCTGCACTACATCATTTCTTACCAGACCTTCTTAACATTTTTAATACCAGAACAGACAGCAAGGACAGTTTTTCTCCCTTGCAAAAGTAAGACATTTAAGGGAGGGTCTCTCCAAAAGCTCCTTCTGCTGCAAATCCAACGACGCTCAGATGGCGAGGGCTCATTTGTCTGCATNAGAAGTTGTAATTGGTAAAAGCAAGCACAAATACGCTGTAAAGAAACACTCCACTGCCATCCCTCCACTAAGCATGGCACAGATAATGCTCTTGGATCCCCTCTGAGCTTTCCAGCAGCCCACTTCTGAGGGTCTCTGAGTTCTGGCACCTCATTTACTACTTATTGTCCTTTCCATATTAGCTTTTCCACTGCCTTTTCCCTGCTTACTGCTTTTCTAGCCTGATCCCTCCAGAAAGGTTAGCTAGAAAACATCTGCAGGACCTCAGTGGGGGTGGGCAGAGCTATGATGTGGAAATACAAGGCTGCTCCACAGCAGCCTGGACAACAAACAAAGTTTTGCCATTGTTGGGATTCACCCCAGTTGATGTCATGCCTCTGGCTTTGCAAGTCATCAGTCTATTCCCTCCTTCCCCCTACTTCCTTCACCATGCCATGGCTGGAGCCAACCCACATTTGTGGCCACATGCAGAAACATTTAGCTTTTTTCAAGTAAGAGTTTGTTTTCCCCCATGGCTCAAAACCTCAATGTGTGCTTTTTACTTGCCTTGTTATGTGCTGTTCTTAAAGTAAGTTCAGATGGTGATTATGGAAAGGTGGGGGGCCTTGGCCCATGAACACAATGAAGTGAACAGAAATTCAGACTTATATATAGTTCTCCTACACTCTTCATTCAAGCTTTAATTCCTTATTATTTCTTTAAGCTTAATAGCTTTTCAAGCTGTTCATCTTCTGGGAAATTCAGACCTGCAAGCACTCTAGGCTGTTTTTTTGGGGGGAGCAAATTACATTTTTATAAAGCTGTCAAGCCTCATCTTTGTCATAAACAGCATGAACCTCACATGCTCTTCTGGCAGGCTGGTCTCCTGCTGCAGTGCAATACAGACCGTTCTGAGGTTTTCTTGTCCGTGTTGTCCCATAATGCACAGATACAACACCATAGCTTTCAAATGCAAGCTGTGATGCTCCTTACCTGGAGGCAGTAGCGTTTCTGTGCCCAGAAGTAGGAAGAACTCCTCTGCAGACCTCTTACCCAACCTTTCTGAACAGGCACCAAACTCATGCTTTGAAATCCCTTTTCATTCAGCAATGTTCAACATTAGGTACTAAAGTTAGGTTTGTTGTTGTTACTAGAGGCAGTGCAATTTAGAGAGATTTGAAAGACACCCAGCACGCCTTCTAACAAGTGGGTTTTTTTTCTTGCAGAAAGCAGGCACAGTGAACTACCAACACCTACCAACTAAAGGACTGGAGGGGATTTTCTAGTGGAGGATTGTGTTTTCAGGTACTTTAACTATCAGAAGAGGAATGAGTCTGAGGTGTTCATGTCTATATAATTTCTCTTGCATAGGATGCAAATTCCACCGAATTTATTGCCCCTTTCAGCTGCAGAGGCATTTTTAGATCCACATAGCCTTACCTGCCTGTGTTTCATTCATCCATCCTCCTGCAGTATCTGAGTACTGACTGATCTTTAATGTACTCAGCCTTTAGGGCATCCCCACCTTTATTTGATCCCCATGGCACAGAGACAGAAAGTGAGAAATTGCAGGCAACAGAGGAGGTTTGTTGGCCCCAAGCAGGTGTCCAAATCCCTCTTCTACCTGGAAGCAAAGATGGGAGGACATGGCAGGTTCTGCAACCAGGAGAAGTGGCCAGACCACCCTGCTCTATCTGGCATTGCCAATGCCTAGCAAATCTCTTTTTGTCCAAGGTGTGTATTCAGGACTTAATATTTAAAACTAGAATACAAGTAAGAGCTGTCAGAAAAGTAATTAAAAAACAGGAGACATCACTATTTCTGGGACTGTGGCAGACTTTTTTTTTTTTTTTTTCCCCCTAGGGCACAGGGTACAGGTCTGTGATTTCTTCTTCAGAGGACTGCAGTGTGAAATAGCTGCTCACCTATTTGTCTCCCACTTGATTACTGTCAGCTGTGGTAGTGAGATACAACAATTCAATAGCTTCTGTCTTAGGCTTTATTTCTAGCTTTGACTGCTCTGGTAAGGGTCTCAGAAAATCTGCTCTGCTGCTGAATTTTCTTCCACTTTATTTTTAGTGTATCTAAGGAAACAAGAATAAGCACTAGATGAAGATTATGGCAGTAGGTATCAGAAAAAGTCTTTTTAGGTTCTCTGTGTGAGGGAGTGGAAGCTGCATCCATTTCACACTTTCATAATTTAAATAGTAATTAAAAATTCTAAATAAACGCTCCCTGGGCACTAGGCTAATCTTCATTAAACATCTAAATACCAGAGGCTAAAACTGGGTCAGTGGCCCATGGTGGAGGGAAGGAGCCATGCCAGACTCCAGCAGCACAGGATCTGAGCTCCCTGGCTCAGAGAAGGAGATGGTTTGCTGCACACTAAATGCTGCATACAGAGGGTCCCATCCTCTGCACATGGCAGGAGAGCACCTTCAGCAGCCAAGGACATGTGCTCCATTGCTAAGAAGGGGACTGGTTCTTCATCTCCAGTGGGACAGCAGGGAGCGGGGATCTGAGAAGGCATCTGCCTGTGCTGCAATTGCCAATGCCAAGGGCTGAGTCCTATGGCTAAGTGGTTAGAGGTATATGCCCACTGCATGAAGAATGTCTTGGCAGTGGGAACTGCTGTGCAGCTGAAGGAAAAACCCTGCTTCTGCAGCTCCAGGATCTTTCTCCAGCTCCCTGCTAACAGTAGAACAGGGTTTTCTTCCACACTCCACCACAGTAACCTGAAATTTTGCTTCTAAGTCCCATGTCCCATTCTGTTCTCACAGCATATGCTTCTCTCACTCGCCTTCTGCAGCTCACATTTAGGTGCCTTTTTTTTTCTCCTGGAAGTCATGAAATTCCTGTTTCAGAGCATTAATCTCTGCAGACAGTGCTTCAGTCCCTCATTGCTATAGAGAGTAAAGAAAGTTAAAAAGCTTCTGTTCTGCAGTTCTGACACAGGCAAAATACAGTCGAAACCAGACAGGGTTTCTACAAAGTGTATGTTTCATGCCTCCTGCCCCTAACACCTCTACTGATGAAGGATATCTCTGGAGCCTCTTTTGCTCTGTGCAACTAAACCTATCTAGCCACAGAGCTTCACTGTTAATAAACCATGAAATAGACAATGCAAGCCAAGGGCATGTACCTTCAGTGGAACTGCAGAACACTGACATGCAGCAGAACACTTTGGGTCCATAGCATGGACCCTGCCTGTGTGCAGAGGTCCTGCCTGATGGGCTGTCCAGTCCTTTTCCTCCTGATGTTCTTGATTGATTAGTCACAACAGCATCAGTCTCCATTTCAGAAGTAGCAGTAGTTTCCCGATAAAGTAAGCCACCTTTACTTTATGCAAATACAGTACTGAAGTCATTTGCAGTAAAGAACAGTAGAAGCAGAAGACATGGTTCAGCTTGGCTTTTTAGTGCATTAGTGTATTAGTGTAAAGAAGTTTGGCAGCAAAAAGCAGAAATATGCTGTCCCTATGGGATAGAGAGGAGAGGGGAAGAAATCTGACTGTATGTGCCTCTGTATTGCTTCTACTCACCATCCATCTTTAGACATCCAAGCTGTTACAGCTGTGCAGAGTGGGGAGTGTGTAGAGGTCCTCAAAGAACAAGGAAATGGTGCCAAAAGAGGTGCTGTGGTGGGATACACAACTTGTATGGCTCATAATGCATAACAAGATCTCCTTCATGCCACCCTACTGTTCATTGCCCCACAGATGTCTTGGTAAGGCAAAACATCTTATGAGCCAGTACACTCCAGACAGCCTTATGAGCCCTGAGAGTCCTGCTTCCTGGGTATGAGCAAGTATTCTTCTGCATGTGTGACCACAACCTCCCCTTTCACAGTGAAGAACTTTCCAACTGCTTCTGTATGTGACTGAGCTTCAGCACACCCTGTAGCCTATCACAGAGGCTGAGGAATGTGGTGATGAGTGAAACTGCTAGCCTAAAGGGACAGTTTCCAACACTCTGGAGAGAAGCTGAGGAGCAGATGTGAGAGGATCAGTGAGAGAGGACCACTGAGGATCAGTGAGAAGAAAGACAGCAAAAATATCCTGTCTTTGCTCTACCAAACCCCATTCACACACCCATCTCAGAAAATATTAGCATCAGAATGCTTTTCCTGGCACCATGACAGTAGACTGTCCAGTGTTACTGCAGCTACTCAGCTAAAGAGCAGACACAGAACAAAATAAAACTTCAGCAAAAATTTGGCTTGCTTCTCAGGAACATGACATTGTATTGCTAATAAGAGCATGGCTTACATACACCACACGAAAGATACAGAAATTTCTTTCTTACTTAAAAGGAAAACTTTATTTTGATACATTAAAAAATCTATACATTTCTTAGACTAAAATACAGTTTTGCATCAGTATCCTGGCACAATGTCAGTTTACACAGAAAATCTAAGATTAGATCAGCACTGTTAATTTCTTTTCTCTTCCTGCATTCACAGCTTGCAGTATAAAATAGTTTAGGTTCTCAAGACAACAATAAACAGTGTCACATTTACTTTTCCCATTCTCAAAGGAGGTGGCATTCCACTGGAAAAAGGGGCACTTGTTAGTTTACCTTGATTCAAAGTAAATCACTAAGCCAGTCCAGGCATTTGATTGCCCTGTTAGAAGTATGAGTAAAGGAGGATAAAAAATTTGTTTCCAGATGAAGCTTTGATGGACTATGACAACGCAAGTACTGTCAAGCCTTTAAAATCTGTTAAAAAGATTTTCCTTTTTCCTTAGGGTAGTTTCTGTAATCAGCAACACAATTCATGATATAGAAATAATTATTTTCTATAGGTATAGTATTCCACCTTCATTTTGCTCTGAAGGGCTCCAGAGTAAAATTAAAGTGGGAGACACGGGAGATGTTGCTGTGAGATGTCTGAATTGGAATGTCAATTTTCTTAACTACAGTGAAGATCCTGTGGAATATTTTCTATCTGGTCTCCATGGTTCCACCTAACTTCTGGCAGCTGCCTTCTGGCCTGTACTAGAAACAAAACTACCTTTCTGTTTTCTCTTCCCTCAGTCCCCTAGGAGACACTATGAAATTGTCTGTAGTGCTGTTTTTCAAACGAGAGATATTCTTCCGTTTCAGTCTGAGCAGCAGGGAGGGACCCAACTAATACTAACATGGAGGACACATGGTATTTGAGAGTTAAAAAACATGATTATAGTGGGAACTCCAGTCAGTGCAGAACTTCTGCTGGGTTTCGTAACTAGTCAGCTTCCTAATTTCACCAAACCTTTTTGAAATAAGCTGCCCCTATTCCCATTCAACCCAGAAAGGAGAGGTGGTTCTTCAGGAATGGTAGCCACCTATGCTGCCAGCAAAAAACAGGAATGCTGTCAGGTATCTACTTATAAATCACATACTTAGAGAAGCCATAGCTGTCTTCAACTTTACTGTAATTAGGCTAGTTCTGTTAAAAACAGCTGGTACTTCTACTCTGAATTCTTGCAACTTTGGTTCTAAGGGGAGCCCCATGTTTCTCTAGAAAAGTACCAAATGCTTATAACACCAAATTCTGCTCAACACATTCAAATATGATGACTTGACCTCAGTGAGACAGGGGAGTAGAATCTGATGGGTGTTTGCTGGTTTTCTGCTAGTTCCATTTTAACAGATGTCTGTCAAATGAATGTCAGATAGTTCAGCCTCCAAATAGGTATTTTCAGATAAATTCATGCTGCCAATTCTCCTTAGAAATATTTTCATAATCCTGGTATCTGAGGAGCTTTGGCTTGATTGTATGAGATTGCACGACTCATCACAGCTCCATTCCAGACCATAGATTTTGCTTTTTATATGTGACCCACATCAAAAGAGATGAGTTTCATCTCTTCTCTCATCTCTTTAAATATAAAAGAAAAAAATACCTTGAGAACAGTATTTGCTACGGAACACAAGAAATATAGATTCACTAGTCTCCATAATCTTGTTACATGATGGAAATAACAGCAGAGATGAAATAATTGGAAGAGCATCTGAAAATGAAATATTTAGAGTAAACTTTCATCATCCCAACAAAGAAGCTAAGTGCAAGAAATGCTTCAAATAAGCCTGTTGGGGTTTGTGTTGGGAAACACAAGGGATGTTTTGTTGTTTTTTTTCACAAAGATGAAACAGAATTTCTGTGTTGATAATGTGACACAAGCTGTTCAAGAAACAATGAGCTAGTGATATTTAGATTTAGTAAACGGTATCTGGACAGGCCAAGCCATGATTTAAAAAACAGGAATGCTGTTAGGTATCTACTTATAAATCTAAGACTGTTTCTTAAAACGACTGTGCCATATTCAATATAGCATGTAATATGCACTCTGAACTAAATGCTCACTAGATGGTGATGAGTATATGTCTGCTACATGCATTTTATTCTGACTCTATAACATACATTCATAGAATACGTCATAACCACTCAGAGCAAACCACTAAAGTGCATGCCCTGAGGGCACATTAAGTATATTGTCTCCAACACTGGCTGCTCAATTGCCAGAACACTGATACAGAAAGGGCTCATTTTTGCTTTATATCCCCATTATGCGCTGAAAGAGTAAGAGCTAACATCCCCTGCTCCCTCCCTGAAAGGGAGCACTGTAGAGCAGGCTAATTGCCTGCTGCAAAAAAAGCCCTTTCAGAAAGAAGTAACCACCCTGAGAAGATGCTGTACAGAAATGCAGGGAGTAAGTCTTGAAGTCTTGGATTAATTATTGGGTAAGTGGGCCTGTGTACTGGGTTAGGCTGGATGGAGTTAATTTTCTTTTCAGCAACCTGCAAGGTGCTGTGTTTTAGATCTGCAACCGAAACAGTGTTGCTAACACAAAGCTTTACCTGCTGCTGAGCCGTGCTTGCATAGGATCAAGGCCTTTTCTATTTTCCACTCTAGGACTCCAGCAGTTGTTTGGGGGTGGGCAAAAGGATGAGAGGGTACACAGCCAGGGCAGCTGACCTGAACAGACTGAAGAAATATTCCACACCATATAATGTAACACTCAGCAATCAAACTAGGGTGGGTGTGGTTCCAAAGCAGCTGCTGCTTGGAGATTGGATGGGCACTGGTCTGCTGGTAGATGACTGCCTTTGCATTTTTTTCCCCCTTATTTGCTTAATGAACTGCACTGATATCAATGTTTTGGTCCTTTCACTGCTCTCTTCCATCCTGCTGCAGGGACTAACTAAGCAAGCAACAGAGTAGCAGAGTATGTGACAGCCATGGGCAACCCACTGCAACATTTAACTGCATTTTCCACTGTTAGTTTTCCCTTCTAGCACACACTTTCCCAATGCAGCAAGTCTTTCATGTACTATGCCAATCTAAGGCCACATTTAGAAGCCCATCCTCGTTCTGGGAGTTACTGTAAAGCTGAAGATTCAATTCTAAGCTGGCCATCCTATGTGTTAAGTCTAGCTGTGGAGCAGCAGTGGAACTCTAGAAGTGATTGGCTGCACTTCTAACCACAGTGATGGAGTAATACCAGACGCCACCCCCCCCCCCCCCCCTCCCCCCCAAAAAAAAATTCCTATCTCAGAACTGCAGCTTGGCACCTACTCTCCCTCTCATTCAGTCTAGGTGATGTCCTGAATCATTGCCTCGGGAAGGTAAAAGGGAATGTGGTAAGATCAAGGGACAAAGGGGAGCTGACACTCTGCCACTTGCCACTATTTTACTCAGAGAGCACTATGAAATGAGACCCAAAACAAAACCAAAAACAACAAAAAAAAAAACGTTTTCCAGGGCTGGAAGAAGCAGTAAAGATGACATGGTGGTGCTGTTCAACTTCCAAACAGAAAAAATAATGTGGAAAAGAATTTAACAATTTAAGGAATGGTATGCTTTTTTTCTGTTTGAAATCTAGCTGGTCAGAGGCTATGATGCAGAAACCAAATGCTGGGAAGCAGTAATCCCGATGATTGTTTCTAAATTCAAATTGTCCAGCCTAAATGTCCAGTCCTTGAGCACTACTCAGTTCAATGGACTTTCTGAGGAGAGGACTTCTCTGTTTCAGCTGTCTCATCTGCTCTTCCTGCATTGTTATTCTCAGTGCAGCATCACTCTCTACTTAGTCTTAGATTGCTTCCCACAAACAGACCATACACTGGTTTTAATAACCAACAGTAAAAAAAAGTATTTAATTCATCACAGCTGGCAGACACCAGCACCCCTACTTCCAAAATTTATGTATGGCATTTACATGCCAAAATGTCCTCGTACTCCACTATCCCCACCAGGAAAGGTAAGCAGTCTAAATTCGTCCTGAAAAGTTGTCTTTTCAGAATTCTATCCTCTGCTTTTCTCTGTGCACAAGACAGAGCTGGAAGAGGGCAGCTTGTAGTTTGGTTGCAAATGAACTTCAAAGGACATTGGAAAGCTTTAAAGGGCCACTGAAAAGCCTGTGTGTGGATGGAATGCCTTTTTGGCAGGACTGAAAAGCTCTGCATGCTGGATATACACTCAAGAATGGTGCTGCACACGTTTTTATTAAGAACTTTGTAATGATATAGATTTCTCACTTTAACATTACAACTACCCTTAGAAAAGTGTTGCCTGTATCTTTTAAACACCAGGTAAATAAACAAATTTATTTTTAAGACAGGATAAACTGCTATAAAAATGGTGCACAGTCAAGTCTTACAAAAATACAAAATTTGTTACCAACTGCAGTCCTAGTTGCAATTACAGAGAACAGTTCCCACTCAGGCCTTCCGGTGAGTGGAGAACATAAACTTGTGGAACCAGTCATGGCAGAAAATTTTTATCAAAATGAGCAAAATACAAGGCTTCTTTGATTAAGCACTTCCAATAACCTCCAAACAAGATGAAACTAGATTCTCTGGAAGAAACTGGGTATTGGTAAGTCTTTTAGCCTTGAAAACCAGTTTCTAGGATTCACTTTTTGTGTTGCTAAGCCCCTCTGATCTACGCAAATACTGGTGCTGAGTACCACTGCTATCTTAGACACCGGTACTGCGGGAATGTCTCCTCTCCACAAAAGTAAGGCTGCTCCAGTGTTTCTTCTGGGCAAGCCTGACCTCTAACTTACACTGAGAGGCCTCACCTATGCTCCAGTCTGAATCCCTAGGCTGAAGCTCTAGTCTAGTCAGCACTTACACAGATGTGTACATTACAATTTCCATACTTAGAGTGCCCTCCGGATGCTAGTAGAGTTACAGATATGGTTACCTAAATGAGTAAGTGCTTCCAGGACTGGATAATTCTCCTTGCCTCCCCAACACCTATCCTTTCTAAATGTACCTTTCTTTTTGTACCTTTCAAATAGTTTGGGATCTGTGATACGAAAAGTGCAAATTGCTTTGACTGGCTTACAGAAAAAAAAGGTAACAAATTTAAGTTATCAAATGACTTCTGGAAGCAAAAGTGAAACGTTTTACTATTGCCAAAAAGATAAGAGCACTAGTTAGCTAAATGATACTACATGATTTTTTAAACCTTCAGCAGCAATTTAAAAGTCTGATAGTCTAAAAGGAAGCACAGTTAACTGCTTACTTACTAAACCTTGATTACACGAGTTGTGCATGTCTTTAACCTGACATACCTCTCTATTCCATCATAAAGCTTCTATAGAAAGGCTCTTATTCTTCCATAAGATTTTCTGGAATGGAGTGATTGAACCATTGAGGCATCATTATTTGTAGACAGCTTGTATTTAGTGCAATAAGTTTAAAAATTCCGCTCTGAAACTTTACAATAACAAAAATAGTTTTCTTAAAAAAATGTTAACAAAAGGAATATATAGCATAGACAGATCATTAATTCTTAGCAAATACAGTTAAGCATTTACCATTTCACTATGCTGAATAATTGAATATTAGCATTCATATCTGGTGAGCTTCCAGACTGAAAAGATATTTATGTATCTAATAATCATAAAAAAGCATGTTCTTTTGTCATTATTTAATAACTTCAGATAACTATCCTGGCAGCTACACTTCCAAAGGAATGTCTTTCTGCCCTTTCCAGCTTTACCCACCCACTACAGTATGTACAAATATGGATCAAACAACAGGCAAGGAATGATCCCTTCTACCTCCCAGAGCTCTCTCATTAGATGAAATGAAGCATACAGTCCTTTTTTATGTGTACAGCAGTACAATTCATTTCTCTTCCCATCCTCGGCATCTTTGTATCTAATCATGAATTAATCATGAATATGGCTAAGACTGAACTTCAACAATCTGTTATTTCACTTGCCCATATGGAGAATCCATACCCTTCAAAGGAACACTGCTGAAATGTGAAGGAGGCTACTGAACTCAAGGGGAGGATAGAGGACAATGGGTATGAGGGGTAAAAGTAGGGTAAGCAGGAAGTTAATTGCATATAAAAATTATCTGTCCCCATTTTGTAGGCTCTGTTTAATAGGAGATGCAAGGGCTCCCACACACCTAAATACCTGAGGAGTTGGTTATTGTGATATCTGATACTGGTAAACAAAACTGTGGCCTGCCAGGGCTGTAAAGTAAAATAACTGCTTACAAATACAATTGAACTGAACGAATTTTTGCTGAAACCACCTCTTGAAAAAATAAATTTGAGACTTTTCTTGATTTTAAGGTTTTCTGTACATGTCACTGTCCCGAATTTAATGCAAATTTAAAAGAAATTAAACAAGTAAAACTCTCAGCAGATTAGCAGTGTCATGGGAAATCTGTCTCTAAACCCAATCATGATTTCAGATTCTCTTTACAATGACACTTCCTCCAGATTTTAAAATATCAAGCAGATAAAAATCAACATTTCCATGACCACAACAAATAATTTAAGAAATGGAACAATGATAAAGCTGCTTGTAAAAGCCACCCGTATGAAAAGAGTACATGTTTCACAAAAATAATTGTTAAAAAAAGTTTTAAATCCCTGTTCCTTTTTTCTGATTTTGGCTGTTTATTTATATAAACATATATATATATATATATATGTGTGTGTATGTATGTATGTATATATGTATATATATACTGTTTTGGAATGTCAATGGGTTCCAATATGGCTGGCTAGTTTCAAGATGAACTTGCTCCAGAGGCCTAGAAAACAAAGTCATACAGTACAGTCTTAGACAGATGCCAAAGGACAAGGAGAAACTGAGTCAAAGGGGTCACTGGAAGCCATAAAGAAAGAAGCATGAAAAGGTGGGGCTTTTTGTTGTGCCCTGATACAACAGAACTTCTTTAAAGTGTTTTGTCATCTCTGCTGCTCGTATCTACTTTAAATACAACTGCACTTAGGGTATTTCACTTTAAGAAATAATTGTCACCTCTAAGAAATATCTGCATTTCAAGAAAACTGAAGCAAACCAGTAAAGATTTTGTTTGTAAAAGAAGAGAAAAAATTAATATTGATCTAATTTTCAGACACGCAATTTTGGGACTATGGGCACTACTGTTACATAACAGACTAATGAATGATCCTATTCTAGATATAACTGAGGCCCTCTATCAGTGCTCTGGGGAGAGGTATCAAAAGTTAACTGCTGTGTCCCATTGTCATCAGGAAGTGAGATCCTAGTATTTCAAAATCAAAACTGGAGCTGAATGCCCAAAAATGGAAAATCACAAGGCCCAAACAAGACAATCACATGAGCAGCAGAACTGGGAGTAATTCAGCAGGTGACTTCCACTCTGAGCCTCAAGTGCTCAGCATCTTCTCCAGCCATCCTATGAGGACTTTCAACCAGTACCAGGCTAAGAGCCTAGGAAAATTTTCCTCCAAGAATAAGACCACCTTTTGTTTACAAGTACTTTTTAAAAGTGTTTGCACTTTTACAAGGGGTGGGATGAATAAAGTTTTTTAACATTCAAGCTTTAGGCAGTCAGGTACAAAAGTGCAAGTAGCAGTCTGTGCCAGCTCTGACATCAGTGTAAGTGGAAAACCACTTAAGATAAACAAATTATTTGAAATAGAGTTTAACATAAATTTTTGAACTGAATTTTTTGTGCATAGAGAGTTTGCACACCCAGTTCTCAATAATTTTCATGGAACATTTGCATTTATAGAAATTAGCTCACTCTGAAAATCCCAATGTTAGTGTCTGCCTGACCGGCTAGAACTACTCCCAGAAGAAAACAATAAATGAACATAGAATTAATTTTTAATATGTAAACACAGCAGCATTTAGGCATAAGCAGATCTAGAAATTGGTATGCCATAATGAAATAGAAAAACACGCAAAGCTACACATCTATCCAGTCTATAGCAGGAACCCATTCCAGCTTAGTAAAAAAATGCTCATGCAATATGGCTTCACATACATAGTTGAAAAAAGGAATTCTTCTGTTAGCATACACTTCTTTAGATTCCATTTGGTTAAAAAATGATCCCCATGGTACGGAAATGAGTAAGACCCCAAACACTCTGCGAAAGTGATGATGGAAAAATATTCTATTTCACAAAGTCATAATGTACAATGACAAATCATACCTTGCCCAGCCTGGCTCTCCATTATACACCCTCTGTTCTCCACCTTCCAAACTTATCCTCCTATCTGTTATCTCTACCATCTATAGTGTTCTTATTCCAGGCTACTCAGACATGCAATGCCTTCCTAACAGGCACACCATAAGTAAAACAGGCTGCAGAAGCATAAATGATGCATTGTTCACTGTCTGTGCATCTGACAGTGTGAGATGGAAAGAGCACACAAGAGACAAGCAACATAAGTAGTTGGCAATAAAACAAACAACTGGGAGAAATGCCATTTGAGCAGGTTGAAAGGAATCACTGTATCCAATTCCTTGGCACTGTGTAGGATAATTTGGTCAGGGCTTTAAATATTTGGTCTTACTTTGGAAGAATGGATGCACGCAGTAGTGTTCTTCATTTCAGACTTTTGCAGTGAATGTAAGGTAAGCAAAAATGGTTCATCTCAGGGCTGAGAAGAGCCCAGTGTATCTCAAAGCCATCTTATTTTAGACTGCTCAGCAACTGAGGCTGTCTGCATATACTACATGGCATGCACCACTAATCCTAATGAAATGATACTGCATTTGTTTCATGTGAGACAGTTCCTTTCATCTTACTTTTACAGGAGATGGTCTCAGCTGTGACAAAAACTCTGCCATCCAGGTGATAGGCAAGCTCACAAACAGAAAAAGCAGAACATCTTGAATGATACAGAGAACAAAAACTTCTCCTGAAGAAGTGCAGTCAGTAAAGACAAAGAGGGAGAAGAAGTAAAAGTGAAATTCTTGGAGGATCGCCACCTCCTCATCTGCACCTACCATTGGTTTTAGCTCTCTGCCCTCAGCTCCACCTCCTCGGCCAGCTTCTTTCATAGATTTCCTACTATTCTCCACAAACTCCTGAAAAACAGTAATGAAATGACAAGTGAGAGCAGAATAGAGCTTTTCATAGAGCAGATTCCAAAGATCAAATCTCAAGACGGAACTTCAAGATGTAACTACTCAAAATATCTAGGCAATTTGTACCTCCCACTTCTCTTGCTTAGACTTGACCACAAGGTATCAGAAAAAGCCTGCCAAATAATCACAAAGGTCTCCCTCATTTAATTCTGGAAGCCAGACAGATGTTTGCCTTATGTGCTCTTACAACTTCCACATTTACCACACAATGCTCTCCTTTATGGGGAAAGAACGTAAAAGGCTGATTTTCAAAAAACAAAGCCAAAACCAAACACAAAAAAACCCCACAACAACAAAACCCCAAACAAACCAGAATCTCATTTATTGCCTTGTATCCTGTGCATAATGTTAGAACTCCATTAAACAAAAGGACTTGGAGATAATTACTTGCAAGGTTTGGCTGATTTCCCTGTCCTCAATTCAACCTCTTACTTTTTTACCAAATCACAATCTCCTGTTCAGGAAGATTAGAAAATGTGCTATAAAATTTTAAGCAGTTTTTTTCTCTTAAAGGCAAGAATTCTGCAGAAAATATCAGTAAACTTCAGCTGCTGGGGTTTTGTGATATTGACTGGTGACTAAAGAAATTCACAATGCTTTTACAATTTGTCAGTGCTTTCTTCTGAGAGAACTTGCTGCATTTTGCTCTTAGTCTGTTAAAAAGCAACTAAGCAGCAGCTGATTTATGTATTATGTACTGTAGATTCTGCAGGGGTTTACAAAAAAAATAGTACTAAATTCTTGGCATGGTTTTCCCACAATAATAAATTTTAAAAAAACTAAGAAGTCATGAGAATCTTCCTCTAGCCTACACATGAGGGTATGTTTTACAGAGACATATTCTACATCTACCACTTAAAAACACTGTCAAGAAATTTCCTACACAACAACAAAGTGAGGGACTTGAGAAGCAGAACTTTTATGTCTCGGTTTCTAGTTATAGTGAACAGAGAGTAACACGGAATAAAAATGGACAAAACAAATTTGCCTTTCAAAAGGCCTTGACAAAGCATGTAGTCTCCAGAATAAAACATAAAGCCTGGTATTTCTATGTGTGACAGAGTCAAATTCTGGTTGATGTCTACATGAAAACTCCACTGTTGTCACTATCTATGTATGAGGTAGAATACTCTGTTATTTTTTCTTTCTCATATCCAAAGAGAGGTCCTTCTGGGAAAAGTACAAAACCCAACTTTTCTCCCCTTGTTTTGCTTCTTCCTATTCTGCACTGTATCATTTACAAGACCTGATATCCAAGACTATGATTCTGCAAGATTACTGCTCATCTAACAGCAAATAGAAGCCAATGCCACGGGAAGGAAGCATCATTATTTATTTGATGCTTATCAGATGACACTGTTTCCTGATCAAGCCATGAACAAGATGGCAATGTAAAACAAACAAACAAACAAAAACAACAACAAAAACCAAACCTAAACAAAACAAAAAAAAAACACCAAAAAAACCAAAAAACCCCTGAAAAACCAACCAAAAACCCCGCATATGAAACAACTCAGTGCATTCATTCCACTGCCAAAATACCTATTTTATGGATCCAGATCCTTAGATTCTGAAAGTAAGGGGAAACTTACCATGAGAACTTTATCCATGTAGAATTCCCTGCCAGGGCTCCCATCATTGTATTTTGTATCGATGGCAAAACATAAGAAAAGGACATCAACAACCATTTCATAAATGGAAAGGAAGCAGTGAGCAACCAGGAATGCAAAGAGGCAGACAATGATGAGTGGCAGCACCCAGATGGTGTAATCTCGTTGGTAATTCAGCAACATAATGCCGGCCAAACCTGTGCTGCAGACAATCAGGACCTAAAGAAGAAAATAGTAGACAACTCTAATGGCAGAAGCCTCTTGATATTTTTTGTTTGGTTTCTTCATTTTAAGGCAATATGCTTCTTGTTCTGCCAGGCTTAGAACTAGAGGTTACAAGTGGTAGGTAACAAGATCTTTACCTCTTGGATTCCCCACATCCCTGAGGATAAATGACATTTAATTCATTTTTCAGCAAGTTCAAGTCAATTGTTACACATCATTCAGCACAAAGAATATTTTTCAGAGAAAATTACATTTATATTCTGCTGTCATCATTCTAGTGTTATACAACATTCCTGTAAAAGAGAACTTTATCCTATCAATTATATAAACCTCACAACCAGATGCAATGCACAACTAATGTGCAGTTGAATTTTTTTATTTGGTTTGAAGGGAGAAGTTAGGTATTCGGAGAATGGGACTTTTTTCATTTTGCTAGTGTAAAAAACTTCCAAGCTTGTTTAATATCTATTTCCTCTCCATACAAGAGAAAGTAGATCAGAATTCACATGAGGCACTTCATGTACCAGTCTCTACAGAAGTATGTGTAAGGCCCTGACAGATATTCCACTGGGTACCAGTCTGGTTTTGGCAAAACCAAAAAGACTAAATTGGTGTTGCCACTTAACTTTTGGAACATTTCTGAATGTATTATTTTGAACTGCAACTAAACACAATCACAAAATAGGTCAGCTTTTATGAAAACACCATGTTGAACTGGTAGAGGAGACGCTGATAGTGTAGCATTATTTTAGCTGATACTAATTTTTATATGCACTGCTCATTTAAACATTTCTGTCACCTGAACATTTTTCTAATAATTTGAGACATCTTTTCAGACTCCTCAGTAAAACTTTGTTATGTAATTTCAGGCTCTCTCAAGCACCTGTATCTCCCTTATGTGTTTATTCCTTCACACATCTTACTCACTTAATTACCGGATTCAAAGTTCAGCTTGCTGTACTCTGATTTAACAGAAGCAGAGGAATGCAATGAGGAATACCGATCAGTCCAACTAGTGTCCAGGTACTTAGGCACAGGTGATTTAAGTAGATTGGTATTAATTGTTTCAGTAAATTATGGCACTTCAAAGGATAGAAATAATTCACTGGATTATGTTTCCATACAGTATATCTCCATTAGCTGGAAACCCAAAAGGCTGACTGATGGCAGAAATTATTCTAGTCTCCTTCTAATTCTCAGAGTAGAACTTAGTTGCTTAAGCTGGCAGTTCCTCATAGTAGGCTTCTGTACTCTTCCAGTCTGATTTTGTCATAAAAGGCAATTAATGTGTCAAATTTTCAACATAAACCTAAAGAGCCCATACTAAACAGAATTTAAAAGAAAAGCTTCCTTTCCTAACAATTTTATGTCTTAAACACAGAATCAAAACCTTAAGAGTTTCTAATCACTTTTCTCTTGACTCCCTAAAAAAATAATGCAAAAAGCATCATAAACTTCAGCTATTCCTCTCTAGTAATTTTTACTAAATTTAAGTGGATCATCTGTTTATGGTCCCTATCCTGGATGGTCCCTTCCTAATATGATGCAGCTAGATGCAATAAAGTGCACACTAAGAAACAGGATTTTTAAGGCATTTTCATTAGGGTTCAAGCCATTGCTAAAGAAAGATTGCTTCTACATAGGTCTGTAACAGCTGTAGGCAGCAGACATACCTTTCCAAGAAACAGCATAAAATCCCCAACTGTGTTTATGGCAGCCACTCGCAAAGCGTTTTCCACTAGGATAACAAAGGCATCCTTTGCTGAGGTGCAGAAATTGGTGCTGTTGATAGCTGTGGCTGTATACGCATTCTGAGAAAAGAGATTGAAGATTTATTCATAGAATGATCAGGTATTTCAGATAGAGGGTGGGGAAGGTGAGGGGGAAGACAGAGCCTCTGAGTAAGACACATTCATCATAAGATTTTAATGAACAAAAATTCCCTTGAGAGTTGTTGAATCAAGCAATATGAACCAGCTGACAGAAGATTATATGAGTTAAAGAATTACTATTCTTCTCCTCTCTTGCTCATAATTTATGCATTAGCAAGTTTGTTCAAAAAAACTCATTAAACAGAATTTACAATTTCTCTGCAGGAGGAAGTGAACAATAGCATAGCTAGAAATTACACAGTTCAAAAAAATCTGGAAATATAAAAGAATCTGAGTGTCATACAAGTCAACCAAGATAATTTCTAAATATTTAACTAGACTGCATTCAAGGTTAGTGAGGACAATTTTCAAGGATTACATTGGGGCAGAAGCATTTCTACATTTCCACTGGCAAAAAATCTTAACAGTGAAAGAGATATTATGTACAAGATATTCATGTATCTGATATTTATTTATGTGATATTTATGGCCCATAAATCCACTTTTACGAGGGGTCTTTTACAAGGACCAGTTAGCGTGTTGCACTTTGCAACTCTTTCTCCTTTGAAAATGACGATGATGACAACTTGATGTTTCATACAGTTTTTACACTGTGAGAATCTTAAATACTACACACAGAAAAGCTTAATTCTCTTTTCACAGCAAAAATATTTTGAACCTCAGATCTAGTTTGACTGAGTGGACATAAGGGGGAATGTCTCCAACCACTAAACACATTGTTATAAAGTAGAGAAACCATGTTCACAAAGATTAATATGGGCTATTTTTTCATTCTTGTTTATATTCCAAAGGTCAATGTAGTGATTTGCAGTGTAATTTCAGTAATGGAGACTAGATTGAAGTACTGTCATTCAAGTTCAGTTCCAAACTCCAATACAGTATGTGTCAGCATCTGGGAATATATATACTAATATCAGCCCTTACATAAAACTTAAATATGGAAATCTTACCTGATTTAAATATGTCAGGCACTTTTCTAGACACCAAAGGCAGCAAATGCAGGCTTTAAGCATACAGCGAGCACAAGCATTTTCCTAAAAAACAAAGAATGTGGGAAAACAAAGAGCTTTTTTGGAAACATTATTTCCTTGTGCTTCAGTAGCTGATATTCAGCCTGCTAACTTAAGCAATCTGTATCAGTCCCACGGTCCTGTAAAGTGTAAATATTCATAGAGCAATAGGATGGTTTGGGTTGGAAGGAACTCCCAACAACACAGGCAGGGACACCTTTCACTAGACTAGGTTGCTCAAAACTTCATCCAACATGACCCAGAACACTTCCAGAGATGGGATATCCACAACTTCTCTGAGCAACCTGTTTTAGTGCCTCACCACCCTCATAGTGAAGAATTTCTTCTTACCCCTGATCTATTCCAAAACAAGATTTCCAATCTCCCACATTGACTAAATAAACAGGTAAACATATCAGGCCTTGAGTTCCAGTAAGAAAATGGAACCTATTTCTCTCACCTTTCCTTTGAGTTGTGTGTGAATATACATAAGAATCATTCGTGGTATCTTCACTAGAGTGATAATGAAAGACCCCTTGGCTACTGTTCCTAGGTGGTAACAAACAAGGCGATTAACAGATGCCAGAATAGGAGTAAATGGCAGATTTCTTTTCTCCCTATTGAAAAGAGAAAAAAAAAAAACGAAGTAGAATGATCAGTATTTATGTGGTATCATCTAGAAGTGCTACAAATTGTCAATAAAATAATGTGCAAAAGGAATATATTATCCTTATATTAGCTTTCAGGATATATTACTCACTCTACCCTGACATTCTGCATAACTCATAGATTTGTCTCTAATGCAGGACTGGGATAAGGAAGCGGTATGTCATACTGTGAGACTGAAATGTTATAGTTTATGGGTTAAGCATTTTTCTAAAGGACTTTTGCCTTCACAGCAAAACCTTATAACAAAAGCTGCATGGAAGGCCACCACACCCCGAATAAGCCTCCTGACTGAGGCCCTGGACTGCAAGATGATGGAGATAAGACAAAGTGACTCAAATCTGGGCTAGGAGGAAAGAATACATTCACAGGAGGATTAAGGCTCACACCTTCAGGGTGGAGATCGTAGCCCCAGGGCTATCAGCTGCCAGGCTCGAAAAGACCCTCACACCAAAGGGTGGGTGGGGGTGGGAAGGAGAGGTTTTGAGTGTGTGGTGAAAAAGTCTCTGTTGAGCGGCAGTGAACGCCAATACTCTGCTGTGTAGACCTGCCCAGCTACAGTCACTTCCTCACCCAGGAAAGCTGCATCTACAGGACATCCACGTGAACGACAGCAGAGGGGGTGTCATGGCCCATCAAAAGTTCCCCCCACAAGGAGCCCCCAGATCCTGCA
>VXBN01001967.1:32532-85054 GCA_013397395.1 Sinosuthora webbiana
CCTTTAGTATTAAATAAAATATATCAGCAGCTTTTTCGGCACAAACACCTCCTTTGATTTTAATCAAGTTTTGGAGTATATTTTGAACCCTTCTTGGTTTGATCTGTTTTATTCACGGCAACTTAGTTTTGTTTGTTCTTCTGTGTTTAAATCGATTTGTAACACATACAAGTAGTGTGGTGGTGCATTCCCTTTGCCCCTTCCCACCCTGGGCTGCATTATGATCTCAGAAATGCTTGTTAGACCCTTGCCTTGACAAAGAGCACCTGGGCTCAGCTCCTCAAACTTCTCAGAAACATGGTCTGCTCCCAGGAACTTGTCCTGTCCAATTAGCTCCTGTTTTTAATAAACACCCTTGTAAACTTATTTTTTGTGCCCAAATATCAGCCTAAGTAGAACAACATTTCTGTTATTGAACTTTCTTTGAAAGTTCAAAGAACTTTCAGTTTACAGACCTGAATTGTGGACAGGATGGAAAATTACTATGACTAGAGCCAATTCTCTTGCAACCCCATAAACTCCTGGACCCCAGTGGGCTATGACCAGCACCTCTCTCTGAGTGGGACCTCTCTGCGCCACAGAACACTCATGTTTTTGATACTCAGAGGACCAACTTAAATGCTGTTGACAGAGCCTGGGCTGACACCCCACTCCTCAAGCCTCAACCCTTTGCCTCTTGAGAAGGTGCAGAGGATTCTGACTTGAGCACTTCACTGAACTTGAGAGGAATTTACGGGTCTATACCTTGTACCTACATGTGAGTGTGAATGTGCTACAGCAAATGTACTATGAATGTTAGATGTGTAAGTAAGTCAGGTCTAAGTTACTGAGTTACTGTTGTGCTCACAGTAAATTCAAAAATAAAACTTTCATTAAATTCATTATAATATGCTATTGACTAAGTGATTCTAAATGCTGTTTAACACTTTAGGCCTAAACTGTTGGCTAAGTCTGGGGCTAAGAGTGGCAATAGGGCCCACTCTTAACCTTGTGATTCAAAGAGAGGGTCTCTCTCATTCCTTTATATTCTTACCCTTTCTCATCCTTAATCTTTTCCAATCCCCAGCTCCCATACAAATAATTTTAGGTTTAGCTTTAAATTAATTGATTTTAGTCCTACTTTTCCTTTTTAAAGTGTGCTTTAATCATCTACTAAGCAGTAGAGTGAATCTTGTCAATGAACTCTGTCACACTTTAACTTCTATATCAACCTGCTTTTTGCCAATACGTTGGCCAGCGATTCTCTGAGCAACCAAAAACACTCATTGGTGACAGGTAGTCTTACTAGCACTTGGCTGCATTTCCACTATTCACAACTGGCAATCCCCATAAAGTTGCATCCAGTGGTGTGCAATGCAAAACTTCCCAACACAGTATGAAACTGCTCATACTTTTTTAGTCAGATTACTTATAAACTTGCCTTCTCCTCTCTTGTTCTTTTGGAGATCTTTGTGTAGACTTTGGAGAGGATATTACTAATTGATCAGGTAAAGTCTTTGCTCAGATTTTTTGCATTTCTAATTTAGCAATTATATCCTCAAGGTACCAAGGGTTGAGACCTAAAACAAGTCATTTAATGCAATGTAGCTGCAGTATTTTAAATTTTTTAGATAAATACTCGTGTTCACAGTTTCAAGCCATTTTTCTTTTCTACCAATAAACTCACTTATCCATCTCTCTCAAAGAATAGCACTAATTAAACATTTAAAGAACGGCTCTTCTTCTTTATTAGAAATAACAGCATGATAATAAGCATATTAAGAAACATGTGCTAACATTCAAAAAATAAAGAATCTCCCCAGTTTGGGAAAGATGAGAATTTAATTCAGGAAAGAATACAAAAGTAGATTCTTCTCTCATGAAACTTGTATCTGCATAATGTAATCCTGAGATGTTAATGATTAAAATAGGTTTACCCTGTGTATTTTCTTCCAACTAGCTTTTAGGGGAAGACAAATTTTACTCCCTGTTAGGCACAATCACATACATTTCTTGAGTCTTATGCCCAGGCAATCCAAACACTTCCTCATTTTCAAGGCAAAGTCTGTAATGCAAAACACTTTGAGGTCTGTTTTTGCCTGAGTTGACAGGAATCCATCTGGCTAAGGTGAATGAGCTGTGAACACGTATAATACATTTCTCCATGGATAACCTCATCTCATTTGATTTGGAAAGCTGTTCATATGCAAAATAATGGGTAAGTGCAAATTAATGCCTTTTCCATTTTTACAAGTCACTTTTCAAATTATGAAATGCAAAAAGAAGGTAACAGTAGAGAGAAATGAGTATTTACTAACTTAAAATAAAATTGCTGTTATGGGATTATACAATATGGATAAAATAAAAATAATTTACCCTCAGGTGACAGGAAATACATAAACTTACAGATGAAGCATACACATTGCTAAGCAATCTATTTCAATGCAGATTTATTCTCTTTCCTCTGTATTTTCCTCATTCCATACTCAAACTAGTCTAATTATTCCCAAGATTACATCCCTGTAACACCTTGTAATAACTTCATAGATGTATTTCATTGGTATACTGGAGAACTTCATCATTAATAAAATAACAAAATTTCTGACAGCACAGTAAACTGATTCCTTGACTTTGATATTGTCTTAAAGAGTAAGGCAGAAAAGGAGTCAAATGTAGTTCAGGTAAAATCCTCAATTAAAAAGACAAACCAATTAAACATTTGTGATCTGAATCATGCAAAATATCTGCATATATTGAAAAATATCTGCATACATTTTTAAAAAAACTGAGACACAATTTAGATCACAAATACAGCAATGAAATATGGAGCTTAAAAATTTTACATGAATTTTTATTTGTATATGATCTTATCAGAATCTGTATGTAAATGATGAATCTAATAAGATCTTAAGTAATCCTCTGAAAGAAAAATTAATGAAGATTAGTGACGCACTGTAAATCATTTAAAGGGCACTGTTTCGCAATTAAAATAATAATCAATCGCTTTCATTAGTTTTTTAACCTCTACAGATCTTACCAGAATTAATGAGCAAAACAGATTACCTTCCAGGCACATCCTACTTTGTACACAGGTTACAAGGCAAATAAGACTTCAAGTCTTATATGTCAAGAACACATGTATAAATGACAAAACAGATAGTTCAGGACTTTACATGATTTAAAAAGAGTCAAGGCAATTTAACTGTTCCCCAGCTTTCACAATGGACACCAGTATTCTCCCCAGAAATGCTGTTGCTCATTATTTCTGCTAAGTCAATGTATAGGCTACTCATGATAGAGCTATCCAAGCTACCTTGTAAAATAGTATGTCACAACAGCCCCTGCTACTGTCATCTGCTGACAGGCTAGGATAAACTCGCTGATCCAGATTAGTCCCACTACGTGGTACCACCACATGTATTTCAAAGGACCTGCCATCCGAAATTCAACAAATCCTTCTTCATTTGGGACAGGACTACCTAGAAATAAATGAGGGTAAAAAAGAAAACGATGCTTACATCAACTCATAATGAAGGAAGCATATGATATTAGCAGTTCATAACCAGTTACAGGAGAAACTCCTCTAGTTTCTACTCAAAGTTTTAAATGCCACATTTAGAAAAATTGCTCTTAAGAAAGATAGAGCAGTTAACTGTAATATCAGACTACATTTTGCTACAAATTTAGTGCCTGTGCAATGGTCTAACTCCGAAAGTGAAGCACAGGGCTGAGACTTTCAGTGGTGACCATTTTCTGCATTAAACATTCCATTCTACATAGCACAGCATGCAATGACAACTAAAAATTCTATCAGCAATGAGAACAAGAACACATGAATTCTATTGCCTGCAACCCTTGCTAAGAACTCAGGATATGAAAAATACTTACCTTGTATTACTGTGAAATAGCTTTGTAAATAGACTTGAAACACTGCTACTTTTGGATCAGTAGCAAACAACGCATTTCAAAATTTTAAGACATTTAATAATGAATGACAGTCTCTGTTGCCTACAATGTACCGCAAAACAACAGACTTTTTAAAAAGCATCCGCTGTGGGTTTTTTTGCTGAAGTAACTAAGATTTAGACCAATAGGATTGATTAATTCTAGAAGATCTTGTCAGATCCTGAATACAAAGAAAGCTTTCACCTTCATGTACTGAAGAGCAGGCAGGAATTGGAAGTACATTGGCTGCTCTCAGAATACAGTGTACAAACAGCAGAAAAATCTCCCTAATAATTCTGGAATAATACTGGACACCTAAGTTACAAACAACTGGAAACTAAAATCACAATACTTACATTGTGGGAGACAGTAATTGTGCGCAATGGCCTTTTCTTACTGTGTACTCATCTGTGTGAGTACTATCTACAACACTTGATGCCTCCAAGATTATGCTGTCTTTAACTTGTGTGTGTAAAATTACAGGGTTTTTCAAAACTTGCTATAGCAGTTTTATTAATAGAGTCTCATGGTTTGCAGCAAGCCAACTTACATCAAATCAAAAACCCAGCCTAACACACAAAGCACCATGCTGGGAATGAAGACTCAAATGCACAATAACCTTCTTGAAACGAGTGTTCTGAAGTCAGTGAAGCAGGCAGGAACAGAAGCACAACAACTGGGCTTTTTTCTTTGAGATTCCCACTGGCTTTTTAGTCTATTCTGCTTGGAAATCATACAAAAATGAAGTGAAATTCACTGCTTACCTGTAGTACCAAGAAAAAGTAGGACTGTGATCCAGTACGTCCAGAAGACGATAAGCACAAAGAATGTCCAAAATGGCTGGAAGACTAACAGCGGCAGGTGAATGAAGACCTTGCCAGCCACATGGAACAAGGCAACAGTGAGAGCTATTCTTTTGCGCATAATTAACATGATTAAGAACAAGATAACCTAGAGGGAGAAGTTTCCAAATCACATTTTAGAGTACTGAAACAGAATCAAGATACTCTTTTGCACAGCTAGGATATTCAAACATACTAAATTAACACATATTCCATCTATAAGGTCACAAGATCAAAATGTAAAACCTCTATCAGCTTCTTCTGGTGATAAATTATTTTCCAAATTATACTTCTGGGGAATTCCATTCTCATAATTATGTATTTGGAATCATCATAAATCTTAAGCTGATAAGACCAGGTTCTATCCTCAATTGTGTTTTACAAAGCAGTGAAATCAGCAGGTTTTAACCTTTAATTACCTTTAAGAAAGGTAATTTAAAATTTACATCTGACCATGGCATGGTAGTCTTGTAGGATGTATGTATGTATATATGTGTTATTATACACATGGGGAGTAAGAACCTAGGAGAGGGAATGAAGAAGCACTTCTGGGTTAGGATGTGAAGCAACAAGAAGAACAGAACAGGGAACCTACAATTCCTGTGAAGTTAGTCAAACATTGTCAATTTTTGGTAGTAAACTCAGTGACTCTGAAATGAACAGCAAGGCCCAAAGAAGATAAATTGGTTCAATTGGTGTTAGTATTTCAGTTCACAATGATTCAATAACAACTTCTTTCAGAAATAGGGTAAGGACTTTTAAATACACGGAAATTACTAAGTACCTCTGAACTGAGAACCTAAGAAAAATCTCTTTGGATTGGCAGTCCAGTATCATACCTATTCTTGGAAGTCCCTGTGGACATTTTACAGTAGATGAAAGTAGCTGCAGAGTTAGAAAGTCTCTCCTGACTCAAAATCAGATATTAGAGAACAGTTCTTAGAAAGTCTCCCCTGACTCATAATCAGGTGTTAGAGAACAATTCCTGAAAGTTAAAAAAATAACATCATGAAAGAAAATCACTTCAACGGAAATTGTGGCAGAAATAAACGGTTCCAAAATGTGTGCAACACAATGCTTTCACCTGAATACAAAAATAGAGATCAACAGGAAGACAAGAACAAGAAAATTATACAATCCTTAGAAAGCATACCGTGAAGACTGTAGCTGCAATGGCATAGATCAAGAGAGCCTGAAGATTGTCTTTGGCTACTTGGGTCTCAAGAGCACCAACAGATATTCGTTGTTTAGCATACAGCCACCACAGGACTCCAGTACCACCTATGTTTTAGTGAGAAAACAAAAAGGATAAATGAATGATCCATCTTTTTTGTGATGCACACTGCCTAGTCCCAGAGAAATAAAACAGTTCTTTCCTTTTAAGTCTAGTCTTGTACTGAATACTCAAGAGCACTGACGCTCAACCCAACAGAACTTGAGAGGAGGGAGAAGTATCTAGTTCTCCTCTGTTGCCCTCTTCTCAAGTGAATATACCCTTTTCACAGTCTCACCATACTATGACCACTTAAGAGACTTGCAGAACCTTGACTCTGTGTTTTAGGATAAACTGCATTGAAGGACTACTTTGTGGGGAACCCTAGCAATAAATAGCACAGCTCCCACGAGACAGGTAATAAAAGAACAAAAGGAAGAATTAATAGTTCTATGGTAGGCTGTATGTATGAATGTAGATGTGTGTATAATAATGCAGGGAGTAAGAATTTAGGAATGGGAACAGAGACAGACCTTTGGATTAGGATGTGAAATAACAACAAAACAAGGAGCCTACCATTCCTGGGAACAGTAATCAAAACAAGAAGCATCAGCCTGATGCTGGAAACACCACCTTAATGATATGTAGCTACACTTGCTTCAGACAATGTCTTGGACACTGGAAAAAACATTAGTAGAAGGCACAGGGGGCAAATACAATGTGGGGTACTATCTTCTCACCCCTTTTATGTTAATCCCTACCCTTATGGCCAGATATACATTCTCCTATTCTAGCTGCCTTTCCAAGGTAGAACTTTTCTTGAACACAGGTCCCCAGCCCCTCAGGGAGATAACCGCTCCTCTCTGGTACATTTCTTTTCTCATTTAAGAGTCCTTCTCTGTTCTGCTGGTATTTCTGAATCAAATGCATAAGCATAGTAGGGAGGTTGGACTAGATGAGTCTCTGTGGTCAATTCCAACTTTACCCATTCTGTGATTCCGTGATCACATGTTTTTGCTGAATATATTCTGTTCAGGTCTAAAATGAAGAATTTCTTTTGACATCTCCTAAACAAACAATCAAGACAGAACAAGTAGTATGTGTCATAAAAGACACGTTTTTATTCAAGCCATGGAATGGATGAAACTTTTTAGCACATAGAACACAGTAACAGATGACAGTAAGATAAGTCATTCAATTCTTTCACTCAACATGGTTGCTTAGCTTCTAAAGAGAATACAAATGAAAAATATTCTATTTCTGTATTTTCCCTTTTCTCTGATCACAGATTGCAAGGCCATTAATCAGAAAATCAAAGTGATCCTGAAAAAATATAGATGGTCTGCTGGTTTTTCCCATCCACTGCAGTCACGAATTGCAAGAATTAAATCACTAGTCCTTCCTAAATGATTATTCTATTTTTTTCCTCCCCTACAGTGATCTGCCCAGACATTTTGGCTTAGCTACACAGTAATAAGTGTAGAAAACTTTATTTTTATGAATTTAAAAGATAATGTGATAAAATAAGGCAATTTTCACACAAGCTACATCATTCTGGAAGAGACGACCTTTGGTCATTTCCAAGATAGCATGGCTGGTTGCATTTCACACATGATCTAGGTCATGCAGGCCTTCCTGAGTCATATGGAAATAAAAGGATTTTATTAGAATTGCTAGACAAGGACCTTTACTTCCTCTCTTCAAGAACAGGTTCTGAAGAGCTGCTCAGAGAACTGAAGGGCTTATGAACGTGTCAGAGCTGTAAATATAATATTCAGCTGCATAAGCAATAGTTGCCCTTTGACTTCTTCAGGCACCAGCTGCAGCGAGGGAGTGTCATCAGACACACCGAGGCTTAGTTGCCTTGCTGAGGTGTTTGGAAGACAGGTTAAGAAGGAGGCAACATTTAGGGTTATGCTACAAGTGCTGTGAGGAATCTCCTGCACTGAAACCTGTGGGCTCCAGTGAGCTAGGCTGACATGCAGACTGCCTGCCAAGCAGGATGTGCAAATATTCAAGGAGCAATGTACTCTGTGAGAGAGATCTGCAATTACTAAGGTGGCATTTTTGATGTGCATCTTGAAAGGGACTCAAAATAAAGGCTGAAGAGAAATGCATAATCCAAGGTCTGAGTGGGGTGTAGCTGGGCTGAGGACATGGAGCACAAGGATTAGAACTAGGCACTCAAACTGGGAGATAAACAAGACTTACCAAGTGATCCCAGAATGACAAGAATTGTTAAAATCCACACAAGTACTCTTGAAATGTATCTTATTATAACCATCAAAATCATGGACAGCACTGCAAGAGAAGACAAATAAAATAAGCAGACTAATTACTTCAAGTAGACATACCCTTCCTAATTTTCCTACTGCACTAAAACAACTGCCTTCCAACAGGATTTTTACAGACAGATTTCTTTTTTGAGGCTTACAAACTCACTGAATAGGTAGTTAAGAAAATTAGGCACCTCTACAACTTCTGCTTTGGTAATGTTGATTAAAACAAAGAAAGCATAGATACATTTACACAATACATTAAACACAAGACATTATGCTTGCATACAGACAGAGATGTACTTAGACAATGACCAAACAGACAGCAAGACATGACAGTACTTTGAGTCTGGTAACATGAGCACACCTCCTGAGGACCAGAGCAGAGTCTGCACTCAAATACACATGTCAAACAAGTGCAGTTAATATGAAATCTGTGTATTCCAAAACATCATGCCAGTCATAAGTAAAAAGCTCTACAGCCAGTTAAGGCTAAGTGAATGGTGTGTACAAGTACACACTTGTATTTTAACACATACACATTTGTGTCCAGTAGTTACATACAAGCCACTGGAACTTGGCTTTTGAATCACAGTCTAACCCACTGTTTTAAAATAAATGATTTCTGTTTAACTCTGAAATTGCAAAAACTATTTTTAAAATTAACTGTATGTAAATTCTGTACTGACTTCTGACTCTAACTGAACAGTAGTACTGTGAATCAACCACTAGCTTTCAGACTCTGAACATTTTTCTACCATTATTAGCAAATATTGAAGCTGTCAAGATGTAAAAGTAAACAGCTTTCCAGTTACAGTTGAAAACATACACAGTGGTATTTTGTGTGTGTTTAGGGGGGGTTAATGGTATCTAGCATCCTCATTTTTCCCTTTCTTTTTCTCTTCCTTCCCCCTGGCCTTTTTTTAACCACAAAAGCAAATTGAAAACAAAGGACCCTTACATCTGATACAGCTTTGCAGTGTTTCTTTCTAAACAACACACTGCTCATACGCATAGCTAATATCTTGATCCTCCCGTTTTAGGATTTCAGATTTCATACTTTGTATGAGTAAAATAGACTCACTAGGAAAGTTATTTATGTTAGTGGGCAACATTTCACCTCAAACAACACAACTGTTAAAACAGCTCTTCAGTCTAGCGCAAAGTGTCACTCTATAGGCTAGAGGCATCTTGCAGTTATAGAAACTATTCAGCACCTCTGTACTGTTGAGAATTTCCAGCTCTTCAGAAAAGGCTGAGATTTTCAAAGACCTGAAGCTTTTAATTTTGAAGGAAGGGGAAGAAGTAGGTAACATACAATGCAACAAACAGGCACCTAACTTTCTTGTTTTCACTCTTAAAGTTCTTGTATCTTTGTACAAGTATGTTAAATGAAACAAATGAAATCCCCTATATCCAACAGGAGTGTGCTATTGTGCATTTCTCAGTCCATCCTCTTTATTTGTAAAACGTTTATTTGGACTTGAGTTGGTAGAAGATGACTGCTACAAATGGGAAAGGGGAATACTATAATAAAAATTACGAAAAAGTGGATAGTCTCTTAACTATATAAAAACTAATGTTGGCTAATTAACAGCCATGCATCCTCTATCTTGTAATCAGTGTAAGAGAAAAAAACCCAGGAATGCATATGTATATTACTTATGAATAAGTTACCCAGCTCTCAAATAAAATTTTAAAAAAGCATTCTGAATAATTTTCTAAGGGGTTGTTGCTATTATACGTGTGTTTTGCTCATATTGTGGTTAGAGTGTGTTAACAATCTCCTAATGGAGTACACTAAGAGATAGCTAGTAATGAGAAAAACAATTACCTAGTGATAACAAGCAAAGTCCCATTATAATCTCTTTGCTGGTCATAACTCCACTAATCAGCCTGTGTAAGACACTACTGTCACTGACAAAGGTGATCAGGGCCTCTGCAAACTTGGCATAGCAGGAAATGTTCACAGGAGCACAGCGATGGAAGAATGGAATAGGTGCACTGGTGACACAAGAAAAAAAATCAGAAAAAAAAATTACTCCTACTTAATATAAATGCCACATCAACACACAAATGAAAGGTGAATAGATGCAATAATTCCACCCTTATAACATCATAACCAGAAACCATGTGTTGAATGCACAAGTGCTGCTGAAATGAGGATGATCATAATGGAAAGTGATGCAGTTCTTACAAATAGCCCTGTGAGGCTGGAATGTACATTCCAATAGGATATTACTACCCTCCCACCCTTAAATGACAAGGCTCAGAAAGTATATGTTCCTATTTCCACTTAAATGTCTTTCTTTCAAGTGTCAGGTGGTGAACCAGCAGCTGAAACAATGCCTTTCACACATGCTAGAATGGAATACTGGTCCATATTTGCAGCAAAAGATGTTGCAGAATAACAATACACTTCTTGAGAGTATATATTTTGTGCTAAAGGACATCAGCATTCACAACTGCTGCCAAGCAGAACAGATGTACTTATTCCCAGTCTTTTTCCATACTAAGCTTGTTCTTGTATTGAATATTATAATCACAGTGTAATTCACTAACTTTGTTAAAATCATGTATAACATGCCAGGATGCCTCTATTGGTTTGAACTGTTTTGGAAACACCCTCACAAAAAGCTATCGAGACTATGCACTAAACTTTGCAGAATGCTCCGAAAAACCTGCTATCGAGTCTGTCAGAGAAAAATACAAGAGCGCGAAAACTTTCCTTTAAAAGTGGGTAATTTTGTTTTCTAAATGTCTCCTATTTAGTAGCAGTCTGTCTTGCTCATAAACTATGTCAGACCTCAAAGTGGCCTATTACATCATTTGATCAATTCCCAATTACATTTCTGACATGAATTACATGTTCCTTCCTGTAATTGGATCCAATGAAAAAAAAGTATTTTCTATTGTTTCACCTGCCCAATCCTCCTTACTTGAGAGATTTCAGTGGACTGTAGCAGCAATGAACTGAAATCTTCTGCAGTTTCCCCATTTCAGCAATGACCTATAAATCAACAATTTTCTGTCCTCAATAACTATTTTTTTAGGCCATGTCTTTCTAAAATTCTAACCACCATTTTAAATACATAGTGAATAAACAAGCTGCCTTAGGCACATATTTCCCACCCATTGTTTTTCTGGGGAAAAAGCATGACATGCTGAAAACCATTAATGTGTAACTATTCTGTAAAGAAATTGGGAGAAGTTATGATCACCTGCCATTTCTAGATAATTAGTAGATCCTAGGTTTTTGTTTAAAGTCACTGATAATTGCAAATTTCATGGTTCTAGGATTACTTTGCTAAGTAGGTAAATGCATTTCGAGATGCTCATATTGATGGTCTACTTTTGGGTAGTAATGAATACAGCAGTTAAGCACAGCAAAGTATTTGTGCATTAGTCACAGTTGTTAAAAAACAAATTAAACACATAATGATGGCTGCCCTACTTAAAAGGTGGCCCATGTAGCCTCTTAAAACATAACCTGTTTTGGAATACTGCTGCTCATTATATGCTGTATTACTGAAAAAGACTGAAATTTGAGAGGTTCATTTAATTGTTAACTGCTACAACTTTACAGCAAGCCTACAGCACTTATAAGTTGTCACTACCAGTAAGAAAGCCCAGATTAGTAGGAGTAGGAAAAATAATGTTATTCCTGCATCCAAATACAAAAACATTCACTTTGAAAAGGGCAGTAATGGCATTAAAAGTATTCTTCCGAAACACATTCCAATGGAAGAAAACATGCTTTTTGCATCAGTTTATATTAGTCATCTAATATCCTTTAACCTAAAGGAATTTCACTACGTATTTTAAGTTACCTATTTCATGTGCAGTAATTAATTTCTAGGTTTGTTTCAAATAATAATTTAAAAAATAAGTTAGTGGTTCCTACAAGTTTTCTTGAGTAAACAGGACTCCTGAGAATCCACTTTTGAGATATGCTTCTGCTCCAGTGGTTCTGACTGAATGAGCAAGTGAGGTAAAGTCTCCTAATAAAAACCACAATAATAGATCTATTCTCCATGAACCAGGCTATTTTATATGAACTCTTCATTATATCTTGGTATATTACCTACTGAAAAGGAGTTACAAATTTCTAAGAATAGCAATATGATGCTTAATCATAAACAAGAACAAATAAAGTTCAAGCCAGCAGATGATGGTCTCAGAAGCTCTACTTTTAAAGCATTATTCAAATGAAGTTAGAAGACCTATCTGATTACTCAAGCATTAGATTTCAAAGAGTTTTTTCCTCTTCTTTCTACCCCTGTGTAGGTATGGAAGTAGTACAGCAACCTGTGTGAGTGGAGGGGGAGTCTGATTGGACCTCTACAGCTGTCCCTTGGCACAGCTCAGCACATCTGGTTTATAGATAAATGCTGCAGGGGACTGGATAGGTTTTCCTCCAGGGTCCTCTTAGCAATGCAGAGGCTGATACAAGCTGGGTGTGGAAGAAACATGTATTGCTAACTGCACTGCTAGACTGTACTACTCTGTCAAAGTTAGACATAATACGTGGAAGATGGATGGTAGGAGTCCACTGACAGCCTCAGCTGAAGGGTGTGAAGAATCCTGGTCATCAAACAGAAAACATCATGCGACAATCTCCACACCATATGTTACCTCCATCCCATGGAACTAATGGGAATCAGAGGGTACAAAGCCATTGACGGATTGCACTGGTTTCAGCTGGGGTTGGGTTAATTTTCTGCACAGTGGCTGCTATGGAGCTTGTTTTGGATTTGTGTTGAACACAGGGTTGATAATATAGAGAAGTTTTTGTTATTGCTGAGCAGGGCTTATACAGACCCAAGGCTTCTTCTGCTTTACATACAGCCATGCTGGCAAGGGCATTGGGAATGCATGGGAGGTTGGGAGGAGACACTGCCACGACAGGTGACCCCAACGGACCAAAGGGATATTCCAGACCACACAGCATCATGCACAGGACATAAAAAGGGGGAAAGAAGAGGAAGGAGGGCACGTTTGAAGTGATGGTGTTTGTCTTCGCAAATAAATGTTGCATGTGATGGGGCCCTGCTCTCTTGGAGATGGCTGAACACCTGCCTGCCAATGGGAAGTGATAAATTCCTTGTTTTGCTTTGCTTGTGTGTGCAGCTTTCCTTCCCCTATTAAACCATCTGTATATCAACCCACAGGCTTTCTACCTTTTACCCTTCCAGTTCTCTCCCCAGTCCTGCTAGTGGGGAAGTGAGCAAGTGGCTGTGGGGGTCTGGGTTGCTGGATGGGGTTAAATCATGACACAGATCAAATGTGACTATTAGGTAAGTTCTTCCTGAATGCCTCAGTCTACAGGATCTTGGGTTTTCATCTGGTTGTCTCAACAGGATTCCATTTCTCCTTCAAATTACACTTACTCAAATAATTTAACTATAAAAACTGGAAAACCAGTGGTTTACAGATACAGTGTTGACCTTTTTTGACTCAGGGCATTAAGTTCCAACTTTTCAATCTCAGAAACGCTCAAATGCATCATACATTTTAGTAATACCATATAAAAAAAAAAAAGGGGGGGAATACTCCACCTACACAGGAACTTATTTTAAATAACACAAGGTAGTTTTTATGAGGAATTTACATAGCATCATGAGAGGTTTGACATATTGTTCTAGCCTTCTGCTTTCTTACTAAGCCATATTCATTGAGACTGAATGACATGGGAACACACAATGAGAAGTCAATATAATTCTGGCAAAAACTAGGACTAACAAGCCTTTTCAGTATGCAAGCTGGCACTGAAGTTTTCATTTGTTTTTGTATTACTGCTGTAACAGCTGGCTAGCTGCATGGCATATTAATCTACATGGGGAAAAGTAAAAAAAAAAAAGTTAATATTCCAGCTGCCACTAATTGTCACTATAATATAAAAAAATGATTCAGTGGAGAGGCTACCATGTCTGTAAGAAAGATTTAAAATCAGAGTTTGTGGAACTGATATAAATATAACATTTACAAAAAAGGTAACAGAAAACTATGTGTAAGAAAAGACTCCGCAGTTACCACCCACTAGTGAGTATATTTGAGAAGCTAAATTTTGAGGAAACACAACATGGTTCTTTTCAAGTTAGTGCAATTACTGACAGAAGCTGTGCACAACAGCTAACAGATCACTTTTCTCATCAGTGCTCATTTCCACAGGTCCAGGCAGCATAGCTAGAAGAGTCTGTGAAGCTATGAACTTTCCAATCCTATTTCACAAACAGCAGTCTAACATAACATTTAAAACAATAAACCTCAAAAAGATCTGTTAATAAAATACAGCCCTCTTTTTTACTTGACTATCCTTATGTTAGTCATTTGCGGACTGAAAGAATAAAAAATGAAGCAATTTGCATCTATCTGACTGGCTGAGGTAAGGTATAAGAAGTGAATGCTGCAGAGAGGTGTGCATCCTCACATGATTTTTCCTCCCAAAGATTGAAAATGTTCCATGATTGTCTCAGATCTGCATTGCTGATAGGCAGCTGGCTATAGATAGGGTGAAAGGCAGTAAAACAGCTGATACTAAGAACAGTCACATGAGACAAGAGAATTTGAAGATATCAGCTCAGTAGTTTCAGTAACACATACATGGATGATTTTGGTTTTTCTTTGACTGTTATTTTCATTACCTTTTAAAAGCCAGAATTTTAGAAATATATACAATAATACACTAAAACATCTACCTGGTAAGAGTGAACATGTGTTGGTAATTTCTAAAGAACTGTCATTATCAACACAAATTTCTGCTCCCTCCATCCCAAATTAGACAACTTGATCATATTACCTCTCTGGAACAGGAAATTTAGGACATAATTTGGCAGCTCTCGGGTCTGTTGTATATTCTGATGGCTGTAGTTCATAGCTACACAGAGTGGATCCTGTTGAAAAGTAAAGAAAAAATATTGGCATGGAAAACAAATAAAAATCAAATATTCATATTCTTTGCAAACAGCATTAAAATTGAAACAGGTGCTGATTCTGCACCTCCTCACAAAGCTTTGCCACAGTTCCTCCTGTAATGTGGTGAATCAAGTCCAACACAGTTGCCAGTAGAATAAAATGACACTCTCCCTTCTAGCTTTTTGTTTGAGTATTTGAGTGGAAAAGACTAATTCACAATGCAGTGTAAAAGAGAAGGACACAAAATACTGTGAAGTCCCCCATCCCCTGGTCTTCCACCATATTTTTCTTGACCATTTTTAATGCATGAACATTGCATAACACAACATTCATGACAGAAAGAAAATATTCCTGATTTGGAGGGATTTTTGTGTATGCGTATGCAAAATACAACTGGTCTACAGATTTCAGGGAGAGGAACAAACTGATAAAGTTACAAAGTTGACTGAGGAACAACAAGCTCTGCATTACATATCAAAAGCTTTGAAAAAAGCTGAGCTCTCTCCATAAACAAATTGGTACAGCACAGTAAAGATCAAGTTGCCTATAACAAAATTAAAACATAAATTAAGTTTTCCTTTGTACCTGACATTTGCCTAATGGAAGTGCCTTACCTAAGAGAGATTTCTTTCAATTTATCTATAATGAAGACACTGAACATATGACCCAATGCTTCTAGGAAATCAGCAACTTCCAAATCAGATTGGAGCCCTGGTATGTCAGAAATTGCACAGGCAAGGAAGCCTCCAACGATATAAGCTGCCTATCCAAAGATGAATTTTCTTCCAATCTTGTTTCCTAATAGAAACAGATTACTTACTTCCAAGTGCAAGGGCTTTCAATACATAGCTTTTAGTGTCCTTTTCCCCTATGCAATACACTAAGGACTTTTCTTTATAAGGACTTATCTTAATCTTGATTGTCAATATAAATATTCAATTATTTCCATTATTAAAGTCTCCTCTTCAGGAATAGTTTGAAGAAAGAGTTCTGCAAACTGGATCTGGATAATACATATACACTATTAGCCAAAATAAACCAAGAAATTTGACAAACAGTTTTATTTTGACCTGCATTACACCAAACAGAACTATTATTTGTAGAATATTATTTACAGAAATTTTATCTAATATTGCTACATTTCTCCCTCTATGAATACATGAATATATGAATATTGCTACATTTCTCCCTCCCTCCTGTCATGCCTGACAACTCAGGCTGCCACTAGTCTTGCCTGGGAACTGCTTTTGGGTTACTCTGGATCTTTTCCCTTCAGATGCCTACCTCACGGCACAATTCTTTAGTCACAGCCACGCAGAAAATTATTTTCATGGAGCTTGTCAAATAAAGGATATTAGCTACTCTGTATTTAAAGAAACTACCAGTCCCATAGCTGAAATAATGTCCCTGAGATTATACATCCTTTGGTCCCAAATAATTAGGCAGAAACTCAAACTATTCCCATAAATATTTATTTATAAATTGAAAACCCTCTGACTTCTCTAATACTGTGTAAGAGAGCTTTAGAACTCAAATGTGTGCTTGAACAATGTCACTTTACATTAAATTTAAAACTGACTTCTTAACAAAAGAGCCCATGTGCATCACTTCATAGAAGTTTTTATTTTCTAAGGTGAGAGAGAAGAAGGAACTGCACTGTCTAACGTTCCACTCTATATCAGTTACTCTGGGTTAGCAGAGACTAGCACAGCCAATCTTTTTGTTGCTGTTCAAGTTGGTACAGCCTGAAAAATTTGAAGGAAACATTTGAGTCATCTACCTTCCTGAGATAATTAGTCTACCAAAGACATTACTTTTATCCATGAACTATTATCATTCATAAATGTTTCAAAACCAGTATGAGTAGGATACAGAGAACAAACTAAAAGATCACTGAAATAATACACCCTTTGCTTCCTACACCAACACACATATTTCTTCTGGAGAAACCCTTAGGCAAATGACATCAAACTGTCCCACAAGTATTGGATTTCAGATCCCAACACGTTGTAACATTAAGAAAAATACTTCTAAACTATGCAGAGCATCAGTGTTTGGGCTATTGGTGAGCACACAGTAGCATGCCTAACCTGTGTGCACACTTTGGTCCCACAATTCTGTATTTGGTTTCACACACAAAGTGATATAATGGAGACATACCACAGTTTCTGTTCTACGGTTTCTTTTCAATGAATAGACTTGCTCCAGCCATTAGAATATACTGGAATCATAACTGGAGCAAAGTACCTCAAAAGACAAACTTCCAACCTAGCTGTAGGAACTTCCTTCTTTTCTAAGTCTCCTTTCTGTTTTGCCGAGACTGGGATTAGTAAGGAGCTAAACAGCCATTATCTCTGGCACTCATAGAAAATAGTTATATTTAGCCCAGGTTTATATATAAAGATGTTGTAGAAAGCCAGGATTTTCATTTCAAAGATTCTTTCTAAATGAGAAGGCAAATTATTGAAGGTCTTGTGTGCTCAGAAGATACAATGCACAGAAGACATAATGCCCTGCTTTCCACAGCAGTACAGTGAACAGGAAGGTCCAAACTAACCAAAGGTTAAAATACTAAAAGTATTACTCTAAAAGTAAAAATACTTTTAGAGACCAGAGCTCCACTACAGCTTTGCTTCCTGTATTTGCTTTGCTGTAAACCAACAAACCCCTGCTAAAGCAGCATTACTATCAAGAGTTTACAGATTGAGAAATGGTAAGATTCCCTAAGTCATCCAATAAGAGGAGCAGTCCACAGCGGATACCAATGACATTTAAATTCCCTGACTTATAGTAGTGGAAAGCACACCAGGGGTTTTGGATTCTTTTCTGGGAGCTCAGCAGTGTCTACCTATCTATCAACATTTATTAACAGCAACTAAAACAAAAACTTTCAGATCTAGAAACATGGATTCATTCAGAGTCAAGGATTTAAGCAGAAAATTACAAAACTATGCAGAGACAACAAGGATAGCTTCAGTATCCGGAACAGCACAGTCACCTTAGGAGTTTAGGAGTACGTTCTTTTAAGCTACAAAGAGCTCCAAGCAGTTCGACATATATGTGGCAAAGCACAGCCTGAGAGACTACAAACTTTTGGTAAAGTAATTTATATGAACTTCCAATCTGTGTCTGACATTGTGCATGTATTGTGCACTTACATGGCATGATATATGTGACATGTTTAATGGTTTCTTTGACTGTGTCTTTCACACTGGTGATGGGCTTAGAAGGTCCCAGTGCCCAGAGCTGGAGGACCATGGCTGGGAGAACAATAAACTCCCAGTTGACCCTGAATTTGTGTGGGATCTGCTGCTCCAGCTGGATCCTCATGTATCAGTGTGCCTTCATGATGGGATTCATCCAAGAATACTCAAAGAGCTGGTTGATGTCATTGCGAGCCTCTCTCAATTATTCTTGAATCATCTTGGGTATCTCAGGAGTTCCCAGAAAAATGGAAGCTGGCTAAGGTTGTCTCAATGTTCGAGAAGGGCAAGAAGGATGACCCTGGAAACTATAGGCCTGTCAGTCCCACTTCAGTGCCTGGTAAAATTATGGAGATTATTCTGGGAGTTCTGAAAAACATCTGAATGAAACACCTGAAAGACACTGCAGCCATTGTCACAGGCAGCACAGCTTCATGAGAGGAAAGTCCCGTATGTCCACCATGACAACCTTCTAGGACAGGGTAACCTACCTTCCTGATCAGGGGAAGCCAGTTGATGTGATCTTTTTGGATTTCAGTAAAGCTTTCAATATTGTCTGTCACAGAACCCGTCTGGAGAAAATGTCCAGGAGCTGGTTGGATAACCACATCATGTGATGGGTGAGCAGCTGGCTCACAGGTGAAGCACAAAGGGTTACAGTGAATGGGGTAACATCAGACTGGTGATCTCTCACTAGTGAGGTTCCACATGGCTCCATCCTTAGCCCTGTGCTCTTCAACATCTTAAAAAATAACTTGGACACAAGACTCAAAGGTCCAAAATAAGTTTGAGGGTGATACAAAATTGGGAGGAGCTATTCAGTCCCTCAAAGGCAGAGGCCTTGCAGAGAGGACTCAACAAATAACAGGGCTGGGTAATTACCAACTGTATGAAGCTAAAGAAAGACAAGTACTGGATTCTGCACCTGGGACAGGGAAACCCTGGATGTAAGGACAGACTGGGGAATAAGACCCTGGAGAACAGTGCTGCAGAAAGGGACCTGGGAGTCACTGTCGAGGGCAAGCTGAACATGAACCAGCAGTACCCTGGCAGAGAGGAGGGTCCCCTGTGTCCTGGGGGGCATCAGGTACAGCACCGAAAGCCAGGCAAGAGAGGGGATTGTCCCACTCTGCTCTGCACTGGGGAAACATCACCTCGAGTGCTGGGGGCAGTTTTGGGTGCCACAATATAAAAAAGATATTAAACTCTTGATGTGTGGCCAAAGGAGGGCAACTAAGATGATGAAAGGACTTGAGGGGGAAGCTGTGTGAGAAGTAGCTGGGGTCACTTGGTTGGTTCAGCCTGGAGGAGATTGAAGGGAGACTTAACCACATCTGCAACTTCCCTGTGAGGGAAAAAGGAGGGGCAGGCACTGATCTCTTCTCTGCAGTGACCAGTGACAAGACCTGAGTGAATGGCCTGAAGTGGTGTCACAGGAAGTTTAGGTTAGGTATTGTGAAAAGGTTCTTCCCCCAGAGGGTGGTCTGGCACTGGAAGAGGCTCTGCAGGGAAGCAGTCACAGCACCAGTCTGACAGAGTTCGAGTAGTGTTTGGACAATACTGTAATGTACATGGTGTGATTCTTGGGGTATCCTGTGCAGGGCCAGAAGGTGGACTTCCTGGTCCTTTGTGGGTCTCCCCAGCTCAGCATATTCTATAGATATTTATAACTGACTTCTAAAAAGCCATGTGATGAAGCAGAGCTTCGGAAACTTAGTATCTTATTTCATTGTCTCCTTTACAGGAGATTACTTCATTACATTCCTTGACACAGGAATAAAACTTAAAGACATAGAAATGTGCAGAAATGTTAGCAGCAATGAGACTGTTAAAATCACAGCTCCTCAACTCTGGACTTTCAGCCTAGTCCTACTTCCTCTTGAGTTCTGGGTATTTTATGACTAAGTTCCCCAATTAAAACTTAGTAAACACTGTGAATACATGACTCACAGATGATTATGCTTGACCAACCAACCCATGCAATAAAGACTGGAGTACGATATTGATAATGACAGAGGCAGAGTTCAGGAAGGACAAGCTTCCAGACTCTCACAAGGATAAAATTCTTAACACTTTTCTACATTTGTCACCCCAGAACTTGCCTGAAATCTATCTGTCAAATCTATCAGCTCTAAACTGTTAATCTGAACCATACTACCTATTCAAAGCTTCATGCAATGAGACAGCTTGGTACACTCCCAATAATCGGATATTACCTTAGCATATTATGGACTAGCAAGACAACATAGAAAAGTGGCAGCTTAAAACAGTCTCATGAATCTGGCTGCTGCAAATTCCAGAGCCAAAAACCACAGAACTGGTAGGATGCCAAATACTACTTCCACAGAAGGTGGTAGTTACTCTCATTTGCTGAGTTCTGTCAGTAAAGAGAACAATGCTGCATGACCCTAGAAAAAGCATGGCAAGTAATAATATGATCGTCTCTTTGTGGACCCTGTCAAACAGAAAAAGGTTCAGATCACCATGAAAGAAATCACATCATATTGACCAGACTTTCTTTATTCTTTGACTGCTAGGCCTGCCAATAGTAACTATAACCCATCTACAACTATAGGAAGCAATTCTACTCAGAACACAAGCACTTTGCAAAAAACTGAGGATTGTATAATTTCCTATTTACCTATTTTAGAACAACAAAAACATTCCAAGAGTAGACACATTTATGCTTCATATAGGAATGAAGTAGCATTTAGTTATGCATATATTAGCATCAGAGCTGGAAACGACCGAAAAAATAAGAACTCCATCTCTTAGCCAGAAATTTTAATGTGGTCTAAAGTATCAGATAAATTGGAAGCACCAGAGGATTGCACAAACATAGCTAAATATTGCAGCTATGCCTTTTGCAAATTGAGCAGGAATAGAGCCAGGAGACCAAGTAAGGATAGAGCTGAACCTTGAAACCGAAATCTGATTTCTGGGCCCGAGCAAAACAGTGATGTAGAACCATGAACAGAGATGAGCAAAAAGGCATAGGACAAACCACTTTACAGTCAGGACTTCTCAGATTAATATGACAGAATTGTTCTCAGAAAAGAAAAGCTTCATTCTCTACATCTACCCACTGCTGCCTTCCAGAAGCACAGTGTGTGTTTTAAAGGAAGAGTAGTAAGGTTAATACGTATCTTTCAAAGAGACATACCACCACTTCTTTAAAACAATGAACATCAAAGGGCAGGAGAAATTACAGGTGCTTTTATAAATAAATATGGGACTGAAATGAAAGTAAGCATTCTCCAATGTCTGCAAGAATATTCCAAGAAAGATCTGTCACGAAACCCCGCTAGTTAGATCTTCAAAAGTCTCTAGAATTGAAGAAAGACAAAGAGAACTTCTGTGATATTACAACACACTGTTACGAGTATGGAAGAAAGAAAATCCTAGATTCAGAATTATGTATGTGTGTGTATATATATACACATATATGTATTTTGAGTTGTAATTAAAAAAACAAGACAATACTCTTCACTTTTTCCTATTCTTATTAACAACACAGAGAGTTTAAAAATATTAATTTATCTATTCCTCCACTCATATTTCCTCCAGTGCTAAATAAAACCAGCTTCTCTGGAATCAAATTAAGAATCCATTTAGCCAAGTAGCAGATGTTTCTCCTACTGTCTTTAGCTCTGCACAACTTAGAACTTAAGGATGTTCTTCAGTGCTAATTAAATATCCAAATAGAGTTTGGATTTTCTATTCTAAGAGAATTATTCTAAGAGTTTATCTTTTTTGGTTTTAAAATATCTTCATAGCAGTAAGTTTTGTAAATTAACCAAAACTTGTGTGCAGAAAATTCTTTTTTATGCTTAGTGATTTCATTTTTGATCTCTAGTTTCACATTACTTGGATTATCAGATGAAGGAATAATAATTTTTCAATTTTCTCTAAGATATTCCTGATTTTAATGATCTATTCTTCCTGATAGTTCTCTCTTCTACAGATGGAGGAAATCACTGGTCCTTGTATTATGATAATCCTTGTTTCCATTCTCAGTATGTATATATATATACAGTATGTGAATACATGCTGAGAATATACATGTGTGTTTGTGTACAAGTTAAAAAAAAACGTAAAGAAAGGACTGGAACACAGCCTTCATGATGCCAACATAGCAGGAGTTTATACTCCTGCTATGCAGTCCCTCTTCACAGTACACAAATAGTACACTTTCAGACAATGCTGTGCCTCCAACATAAACCTCTTGTGTTCCTCAGTAGTTTCACAATCTCTTCCCCAAGTTCCTATAAACACTTTAAATTAAAACACTATATGCATAACAATAGGTTCCCACCTCTTCCTTCTGGGGGCATTCCTTTTGATGTGACATTTTATTCCACTCAATTGATAGCAGGAGTTTTTTTCCATATAATTCTAAATAATTCAGTAGTCACAGCAAGATTTATAACCTCACTATTTCTTCCCCTTTCTAAATGGTTTATTAATGTAATCAATAACACAACACAGCATTATTGGAGGACTCCATATGCTGTCACTTTCTGTTGAGGAAACAATTTCAATCTAACTAGAAGGTACATTTCCAGTACAACACAAATCTGACTGACAGTTCTGGTAACAAGATAGAGTACTAGTAGATGACTCTGTATCTCAACACTGCTCATAATGTACTTTTACTCTAGTCAATTAAAAAAAATGACCCTCAAAATTAACATACCCAGATTTCCAAAGACATGTGGGTGCAGAATTGTTTTATGCACAAGGCATCTGTTACTAACACAGTACATCATACTTCAAGAAAATCATGAGCAAAGGATTACATTTTGAACAGCTCACTTTCACTGAAAACAAAGGCAGAGGGGACAAGAGCAGATAAAAAATGTCAGAAACTCACAGTGACCCACGTAGCAGATATTTCTAAAGCAAGTGCCAACAGGAGCTGCAAAGATGTACTTTACACATGAAGATGTCATCTTCAGACAAAAGAAAAATTCTTTTTGTTTCCCCTGTGGTTCCTTCTAATAGCTCAGAGGTATCATCTTCTCTGACTTAACAGACTAATTTCCTTTATTGATCTCTTTCAGGTCAGTGTCTATAGCAAACTTAATGAAGCATTCCCTCTGGTTCTATGTCCACCCAGACCCCTACTAGCCTGGTCTAGCTACAGAATTCTGACAACAGAGATGCCTGTCAAGTCACTGCAAAATTAGAATTTCATTTTAGGTTCGTAAATATGCATTCAGTTACTTAAATAATAAATAGGACTTGTAGTTCCCACACTGAGTAGACACCATAGTTATCACTGAATTAAACACAACAGAAATTATAGCCACCTGTCTAGTGTTTCTCTTTAATAATGACTTTTCATTATTCATTTGGCACAGTCATCGATTAATTACATCTTCAAGGATATTTCAATATGCTTTAGCAAGTCCTTGAAAATATCACTGCAGTATTTCACAGACATTAAGTTTTGAAGCACCAATTTGGTTTCTGGAAAAAACAGCTTTCAGTCACACTACTCAAAATACATTAACTTTTTAAGAGCCAAGACCAACAAAAACATTGAATCACAAGTACTCTGTGCCTGAGGTGCTCTGCTCAAAAATCCTGACAAAAATCCTGGGGAGAACAACAGCAGTCAGTTCACAACATATAACATTATCAGCTGTGTCCAACTGATAGCTCTATAAATGCAAGTACTAGCATGGCTGTTTGAGAACAGCATTGTAACATTTCTCAGATAACACTGCACCTTCCTGCATCACCTCCAGGAGTTGCTCCAGCTGTATTTTACAGCTTGCACCTCTGTGCAGGTCTAAGATCTGAGTGGTCAAGTGCCCAGCTTTCTCTTTCCCTTTTTTCTTCTCCTGTAAAAGGCCCCAGTTGGTTCCAGTTTTCTGAGTACCAATTACTGTGAAGAGATTATGCTTTCTTGTTTTCTTAAAATCAGCTTGGCTTTTCAAGGCATGGGTTTCTTCTCTTCCTTGATGGGTATGTATTGCAAACACAGGACCTGACTGTCAGACGGCAAGTGAGGTAGGGGTGGGAGTGAAGTTACTACTCTGAAATGGTGCTGTGTTATTCACAGAATCAGCTCCTCTCCCAAATTACAGCAGAAGAGTGAGAGCATAATTACTGATTCAGAAAGCTAAAAGGCTGCTTTATCATGAAATGGTCTTCTTGCCTCAAGCAAGCATTTTCACTGCCCTAAATGCTTATTTATAATCTTGCTTGCAGAGCTGCACAACAAACATGAGCTCTGCCATAAGCATTCTGAATCTTTGGCATTGGCAGTTGTGTTTTTTTGTGTTCAGGCATGCCTCACTTCAGTAAAAATACCACAAATGCTAAGTTAGCTGCAAATTCATATGTGGTATTGATAAAATCACTAGTCAATACAAAGATGTTTCAATATGTTTTACATGTCACAGATCTTGATAAAGATGTTTAAAAAAACACATTTATTTGAACTTGCCACACCACCTCCTCATGGGCAACTGAGGCACAACAGGTGATTTCTTTAGGTTGAGAAATGGTTCTTAAGCAGTAATTCCTTTAAGAATTTCAAGGTGCACAGACAAGTAAGGTGATTTCAGGGATAGCATATGAGACAGGTGAAAATGGCCAACTCTACAAAAGCATACGCAACAACCTACACAATCTGTCTCCAGACAATTGCTATTTTCAGGATGCAGGAAGGGTTCAAGTTTTCAGAAAGGCACAAAAGAGCAAAATTAAGAATTGACTGCATTCTTTACCTATAAATTTAAAATATTATGAGATGGTTTTCTTTTCGAATGTTAGAAGTTGTGAGCCTGAGAAAATTCAGTACCAATTATCACAAAACTAAAAACAACATGGCCTTCTTCAGAACTTGACAGCTGAACTCTATTTTCTATGTATCATCACAAACACAGAAAGTGAAATTAGCCTTGTTGCAATCATGTTCAAGATCCTCAGATTTAATTATTACTATTACTATTTTTACAGTGGAGTCAATGGTCACTTAAAAAAGACTGCCAAACCTAACCCTAGTATTAATTAATTTAAATCCACTACCATAGTTATGAAGTGGATCTCAGAAAAATTATTCTGCTCACTGAGCATTATAGTTTTGGTACTAATTCACTGTTCTTGCTCTGCTAAAAGGCTGAATCACACTTGAACTTTTACTATATATATGCAACTGTTAAGATAATCAACAATTAAGCTGTTCATTTCCTGCAAAACACCTTTTTTTTGGAGCTTGCAAAGGTTGGTGAAAATTTAAGCAGAAATATAACCATGAGGGTAACAATATTTCTCTGAATGGCGTGATTTCAGTCATGCAAAGACTTCATCTATAAAAGGAAAGCTCAGTTTAGTGTAATATCTGTCTTTGATAAGCCAAATATATAATTAAAATTAGGAATTGAACTCATTAGTGATTATGTTCTGCCGCAGCATCAAATTTCATACTTTTGACCAAGCTTCTGGAAACTGAAAAAATTGCCTGTCATATTAATTAAAAAAGTATTATCTTAAGGTTTTAAAACCTGAAGCTCTAGGGAAAATAGAATTAGAATAAAGACTCATGAGGACAAGACATAGCACAGCATAATTTGGGAAGAGTGGGTTTTGATGTACTTTAAAAGACAGTTATACTGAACATATGTCAGGCACAATTAATAAAAGATTTGACTTATAGAAACAATGTTGGTGATAAAGAAAGACACGGCTGAATTCCATTGCTTCAAGAGGTACTTAAACTCCACCACAAATGACCTTCACTTCATGCTAACAAAAAACTGGCCTGCATTAGTTAAGAAAAACACAGCAATGCTCAGAGAAGGAGTAAAGAATGCAACTGTAAATATTGACTATTTTCACTTGTCATTGACAATGGTGCACAGATCACAGGAGGAAGCTGTTTGTCCAGCTCCATGAAAGCTGTTCAGCTTCCTGATTCAGGTATCAGACACACAGGCGTGCAGGTACAGTGCGGTGGGAGACCAAGGGCACTAGCAGTGCCCCAGTGCCATTTCAGCTTGGTCTTCTGCTTCCAAAGGAGAGTACTCACATGACCTGTGCTGGTACGAAAGTAAACATTTCAGTTTCTGTTATGAAAAGTAATCAGTTCCTCTGCTTTGAACTGGGTCATTCAGATTGAATCATTTTTAGTCAAGTACCTTGCAAAGAACTATTACTGCATCATTTTAAAAGATAACTTTAGGACTGTGCCCACACATTAGGAAAATGTTCCCACTTGAATAACTAAAAAATGCCGACATTTCCTCAAATTAATTTAATATCTTTCTTTTATTTTGTATGTCCTAAGGTTGGTTACTTCTCACACATTTTATTCCACTGACTGCTAAAATAGGAACTAAGCTAGTAATGTCAGCATTACTACTACAGAGAAAAAGTACTACTCTTAAGGAAGACAAGGTAAAATATTTCCTTTGTAAATGCAATTCATTTCCTTTACACTTCTTTTTCAAAGAAAATCATAACAAAACAAAACCAAAAAAGTACTGCACTGTAGCACTGAATAAAAGCAGGAACATTTTCACACACAGAGCCATACTTAGTGCCACAAGTGCCATTAAACAGCAGCACAGCTCTCACTAACTCCCTGTACATAAGAATTTTTTCAACAGCACTACTGTTAAGCAGCAGTGTCAGAATATTTCCTTAGGAGCTGAAAACATATCCTATAGTCAAACATTCCCTCAAATGCTTGTTATATTTTTGTACTCCTGTTTTAAAAACAAGCTTTCCAAACTGCCCAAGACAAGTGGAATACTATCATACGATAAGATACAGTAATGTTTTAGCTTAACAAAAAGAGCACATTATTTCTATTATATTTCTTAATACATATTTCATTTTTAGCTCAGCTAATGCATGAGGTTTTTTCAGATCCTACAAAAACATGAACAAAAACAAACCTATTTTTTCATACCATTAGTTTCTGCAAAATTCTGTATATCAGCCAGAGTTTTCAGTTCTTTCCTTGGGCAAGCTGATACACACAAGGCAATAGATTTAATCTTCTGATGTACTAGATCAATGTTGCATGGATCCAAGAAGAATACATACCTATGGAAGGAAAAAAGGCAAATTACTTCTATTTTAATTAACAATTACACTGAACAAAATTTCAAACTATGGGATTCAGTCAAGACTGAGTGATTCAGTCTGTCCAGAAACATAGGAAATTTGATATTACTGTGACTGTGTGGATCAAAAGAATTTATGTACTCAACACATGCACAACAAATGTATGGGTATTTATATACCTCTGGATCACACAGAGAGGATGTTTAAGTCTACCTGATTCAAGTCCATTCAAATGGTGCTACTCATAAAAACACCAGTAGTCCTACCATGCCTCTTCACAGATATGAGTCCAAACATTCACAAACCTTTACTCCAACCTTAAACTTAACTTAGAGAATGCCATTTTTTTTCTAAAATGACCCAAGAAACCAAATAAAGTCACTCTTATTCTGCAAAAGGAAAAGGTTCATAACTATATTAATGAATACACATAGTACCAGTAATTAAGAACATCTTTTTAGTATAGATTGATTTTCCATGCCATGACTGAACCGATTACTTTAGTATTTACTTAGAAATAAAATTCCTTCAGATACTTCAAGTGCAATTATCTAATGTTTAAGTGCAATTTTTAAGGACATTCTACTTGCTAACTTTTCGCAATGCATGTGATTTAAAAATCCAATGAATGAAGTACAAATCATAGATTTTTAACTAATATCTCCTGACTATATACGCTTTATGACAAACACTAACCCTACAGAATTTCCACTAATAGTATAATAGAGATGCTTTTCCCTTTGAACGCTGAACAATTCTTAAATGCCTACAATTCTGGTGGTGTACTATGCATTGAAATATTCTCTTCATATTACCCAGCATCATCATATGAAAACACCAGAAATTTGCCATATAAAATGCCATTTCCATTTTTGCAGTCTGCGTGATGGGAATTCATTCTGTAACCAGTAAAAATTCCTTTAGCTCCTAAAAAGCATTTAGGTCCTCCCTGAACACCTTCAGTCTGTATGCTAATTGCTGTCTACTGTTCTATTACCCAGCGTCAGTGTACAAGAATGATTACTACATAGTACAGTCTTCCTTAAAAATCCATCAAAACTCATGTTGTCTAAATCAACTGTAACATGGTAATAGATTATTTGTATTCTTAAAACATTCCTTTCTTTGTCAATATCTCGGTGAAATCATCCACCCCTATTTCTTTTGTATTTATTACACACTACACATCTTGGGTCTTCCTAGACAGACCACTGGAGTCTGAGAAACAAGTGTAAGCATGAAAACTCTTGTCATGCAGACACAGCAAAAGTAACTGCATGCAAGGAATAAGCCATAGTTTTCCCTTATTTCAAAGAAAATACTCCTGAGTTGATACCAAGACATACAATAGCTGTTTTAATTGAAGTTCCTCCAGTTGTTATCCCACACAATAAGGGTACATGACAGGAGAGTATCTACTTCTTTGAGGGTATTTGGAGCTACAGCGCAGAACCTACAGAGTCAAACCTGACTGATACAGCAAGGGAGGCTAGGATGGGAACAAACCTGATAAGTCTCACTAATCGGTAAGGATATGAGGACTGTGAAAATGGTGATTTTTCAGTATGACTATCTGGTTAAGGACCTTGACAAATTGAGAGAAGGAAAACGAGGGAGACACTCAGACATAAAACTTGTCCACTTAATGTTAATAAAAACAATAATCAGAAGCAAACCCAGTCAATGACAGTAATAATGGGCTATCAAGTAACTGCAGACAGGGACTTTGTATCTGATAGGGATGCAAACTCGTAAGTACAGAATGTAGGAGGTGTCAGTGGAACCCTGCCAGCACCTGAGGCAATGCGCATGCGACAGGGTAGCAGACAGGGGTGTAAAAGGGAAGTTACATGCCAGTTGATATGTTGGTCATACATTATCTGATGACCTCAGCACCTGATCACTGCAGTCTACCTTGTCCTATTACTAAAGCTTGTAACTCTCTCTGCATAATTCTAGTTTCTATCCCATGTGAATGGATGCTGCAGGTGTGTAGGGATTAAGTGGCAGCTACTGGGAGGACTGACAGAAGTGTGAGGGATTTGGTGCAAGCAACTGGAATCATACCAGGGATTTGGTGCCACAGGACCGTACTGTCAGCTACCAAAGTGAGTGAGGTCTCAGTGCCAGTGGCAGGGAGGGGACTTGGCAATGAGCTGCTAGGGTGGGAACAATGTGGGCGCACAAAAAAAGCAGCTACAGAAGTGATAGACTCAGCATAGGTGGTCACAGCCCTTGTGGTGCTGGCTGTTGATGGGAATGAGCACCTGTACCTTCTCCAGAACAGATCTATGCAAATTGTAGAATCATAGAAAATCCTGAGTTGGAAAAGACCCACAAGGATCACTGAGTCCAACTCCTGGTATAACTCCTGGTATAACTAGTAATCTCCAAGCCATATCAGATGGTGAGCAGGGAGCTCTAGGTGAGAAGTGTCAGGTGGACAGAGGGTCTGTGGTGTTATTTGGAGGAAACTGTGGGTCTGGGGTGCTTGTGGAATGAGTGTGTGAGTGTTTCACACTTAGCACCAAACTGGATCAGCATCAGCTGCTGAGTAGGGGGAACCCATACGGTGGGTAAGGTGCTGCACTGGTACTAGGAGCATCTGCAAATGTATGTGAGCTTGTGAACCTGGAATGTGTCACATGTGTGCTTACACTAGTGACCTGCTGCCACTGTCAGCCCGTGAGGAGGAGGGCACATGGCTGGCTGTGCTCTTGAGTACCACTACTGAAGGCAGGGCCTTGTCACTGCTAGTCTGTGTAACCAGCTATGTCAGCGTCCCATATGTTACTGTCCATCCACATCCCTCATCTTACGCAGAGACTCTGGGTTCTGGGAGCTGTAGGACTGGACTCCAGTTCCTGGACACAACAGTCCTCTGAGTTTCCCTAAGGAAACCAAATCAGGAATGTCACCATTAGCAAGCTAGAACTCATACCACTTCTACAGTGATTTCAATTCAGGGGTCAAGCCATCATTTCAACTGCCTGAATATTTTGTAAAATAAATACTACAATTCTAACTCAAATCTGGAAATTTAGAAATACGATGCAATTACAGCATCATATATGCAGTTTTGACAGAACTGTGGGCATAGCCTTACATAGCACATGTAATTTAGACACTGCATTGTATGGTACAGAGACACTTCTGACAGCAGTAAGGGAGTTGCACAGAAAACTCCAGGCTATCAAATCTATGGCTTCAATCTGTGGCCTTGGAAGAAACAAGTAAGATAAGTAAGATTATTTTTACTTCATGGCAGCTAAAACAAGAACCAAAATTCTAGGAACCAGAATTACAGAAGAAAAGTGTATTTTTTTTTCGTTTATAAAGCTTGTAAAGGTGTAGAAAATAAGTGCTTTTACTACAGAAAATTTCATGCTGTGTCACCACAAGACAGGTTTTGTTTCTCTCTAGAAGAATATCATTACATGCTTTGTGCTGCAATTTCAGTGATTTACAATCAGCAATAGACTAATTTTCTAATAAGGAAATAACTTGTATCAGCAATAGAAAGACTGACGTAAACAAAATGATCATATTGTTAGAGATGCTTTAACACTGCAAATTAAAATATGTTTGCTATTTGAAAATCAATATAGTAGACTTACAACATACACACATTTATGGACCTTTATGAAGTATCAGCCCTGTAGATAAGGACTTGGAGGTACAGGTGCACAAAAAATTGGACATGACCCAGCGATGTACACCTGCAGCCCAGAAAGCCAACTGTATCTGGGGCTTCATAAAAAAAGCATGACTAGCAAGGCAAGTTTTATTCTGCCTCAGGGGAATCCCCCAGCTGGTATACTGCACCCAGCTCTGCAATGCCCAGTACAGGAAAGACGTGAACCCATTACAACAACTGCAGAGGAGACCCATGAAAATGAGAGGGCTGGAGCACATGAAGATGTGCTAAGAGACCTGGGGTTGTTCATCCTGGAGAAGGTTGTGGAAACATCTTTTGGCAGCTTTCCAGTACTTATAGGGGACTTCTGTAAAAGACAAAGTGGCTTTTCACACAGGCAAACAGTGAAAGGTCAAGGGGGAATGGCTTTAAACTAAAAGAAGGCAGAAATAGAATGACAATCGTTTTTGTTGAAAAAGACCCTTCATATCATCTACTCTAACTGTAAAAGCACTGCCAAGCCCACCACTAAAGCATGTCCCTAAGCAGCAAATCTACACATCTTTTAAATACCTCCAGGAATGGTGACTCCACCACTTCCCGGGGCTTAATAATCCTTTTGGCAAAAAAAAAGTAAAAAATAAGTCATAATGTCCAACCTGAACCTGCCCTTCCACAGTGTGAGACCATTTCCTCTCATCCTGTCACTTGTTACCTGGGAGAGGAGATTGATTCCCCCATTCTTTCAGGTAGTGGCAGAGTAATAAGGGGAAACCGAGAGCTAGTAATCTGAACATTAATAACACTTAGACAAAGCTAGCATCTTAAATATTATCTAAAAATTAACAGCTAGAGTGTACAGCCCATATGGCATGTTACAGGAGTTGTAATGCCAATATTGCAACCAAGCTAAACCCCCATAAAAACCTGCCCACAAGGCTATGAAGATGACCACATGGCAACCACTTGGTAACACAACAGTAAACCAATGAAAAGCAAGACCACTCCAGGCTCTAACAGTGCTGTTGGTCCAGGTTATCATGTAAGAGAGAGGGAATTTAGATTGCAAGGGAAATAATTCCCCAGGTATTTCTTTGTTCAGGTTCTCTTTTTTCAAGGCACGTAGATTGAGCTACCAGATATCATAATTGATCTGTGCCATCTAATGGAGATGAGAGTCTAGTGTCAAAAATTTCTTCAACAGTAGGGCATATATAGTTTCACTCAACCAAATTCTCTGTGTACATGCTGCAAACCATCCCTGGGTTTTCCCATTTCCTGGGGTCAAAGGCATGGCTCAGGCAGAATGCCACCCTAACTATTCTCCATAGCATCATATGCATGTCTCCTAGTACTTGAGTAGACAGCACAAACTGAATTCTGTCCAAATAGACTTATTGGTGATCAAAAACCAGACTGAATTAGCATTTCAGATACTTATATTTGGCTGTTATTATCATATATTTGCAAATAAAAGGTCATTTTTAACCCCTTATAACTACCAGAATTTGTAAAGCAAGGAGCTTACTTGAAGCAGATAGGTTTAATTAGAATTCACTGCCAGATCTAGAGTACAAGCCTATATCTGATTCTAGAAAACAGACTATTAAAGTGTGTTGTGGTTACTTTGCAAAAATAAAAGCATGCCTGATCCACTCTTTTTTCATGAGACCAGGCTGTAAAATCGTCCTTCCCAATATTTCATCTCACTGGTTTCAGTGTATCTGATGAACACAGAGCATATCATATCCCTGTGAGAACTCTGCTCTTCATCCTTACCACCCAGATTTCCATATCCACACAGACCACATCAATTTCACTTCCACATGACAGTGCCTATGGGTTGCTGTCACATACAAGGAAGAAAATGTTATTTTTACAGATGATTTAGCTTTTCAGCCCTTGGACTAGGAAATGAAAATGGAATTACCCTGCAAGCAAAATGAAATGAGAATAACTTCATGTTTCCAGAGCCCCAATTTGTGGAGCTTAAAAGCCTTTTCTTTCTCTACACAAACCAAAATATACAGGCAGGAAGAAGAGTTTATTTTTACAGTCTGTCTGCAAAGTGCTCCTGTAAAAATAGCATTAAATACTCCCATGAACTCCACCTCAGACACTGTAGGAACTCCATCTGCTAGAGACAGATGCAAAGCAGATAGCTTTTTAAATTTGCTTGGCAATTTTTCAGAAGAAACTATGGGATGTGAGAGAAGGAAGGATCACTCAAATAAGAACCAATCTTTTCCAAAACTGGATACTCTGGACTGTACCAGGCATTTCATGTGAACAGTTAAAGAATAATCTGCCTTTAGCAGAGGGTTGGTTGTCTCTTAACCAAACAGATATGACTATAACTCCTGTCTGTCTATCTATTAATTTGTTTAGAGCCTCAAAGCCATGACCTCTTTGTCAGAAAAGCATAATCCCTTTGATCTTTATTAAGACTTCTTGACAAACAACAGGGTCTATCAACTACCTGTATTAAAAACAGTTTATTTTTATCTGCTGTCTTTTGAGTTTGCATTTACAAGAGGAATTTACTTAGTGGTACATGTTTTCCCACATGATGGTCTGACTTATGTCACATGCAGAATACTATCACAATATTAATTATTACATTTCAATAAGGTGTCTGAGTTTCTCTACTTTCACATGAACTCAGACACCATTTCTCTCTAAAGGTAAACTTTAAATTATGATTTTAAAATTTGCATTTTTGCTCAGAACACTAGAGTCACAATTTTGTACTATATACACATAGGTTTATAAAGTGTTAAAATGTTTATGTAAAAAAAATAAGAAAACTGTGCTGCATAAGCTTTTAAGCCTTTCAACTTTCTTGAAAGATGGGATTAGATGAAGAAATTATTTTCCTGACTAAAGATAGCTGCAAAAAATTTCAGACATTTTATTTATCTCAAATCTTTCTGGTAACCACCGATTATCTATCTACATCAAATTTTAAATGAGATACTTAGAAGTCTTTAGAATAGCAACTCAAAATAAGCAGATCTCAGGAAAGCAAGCTTCCAAAATAATTTATGAAAATCATCGATTTTCTCTTAGTCTGAAACTGTGAAACAAAAGGCTATCATGCTCAAAAATTACTAACTTTTAGCTACTTGAAGTAATTGACAGTGAAAAAAAACAGGTTTTTTTGTGTCAGTTATATCACTGTACTAAGCTAAACAGTTTACTTTCTTAAGTCACATCCAAGCTGTACAGAAGGACTCCGAGCTTGCCTGACTGACAAGACAGACCTCAAAAGACATTCACAGGTATTTAATCTGTCAGTGCAGAATTCTTGCCACTGCTCCAGTACCACTACTGCAGTGTGATGCCTTCCTGTACAATAGATACGAAGTACCCAAACTTTGAGTACGAGTTTTAATGGGATGCTGCTTAATCAAAGCTGTGTGCACCTCTAAAATTTTGTGCATTTTCTCCACAAGTTACATACACACATTCTGCCTACAGTTTACATTTTTAAGTCTTATTCTAATGTGCCAGATATACCTCATCTCTCCTAACACACAGTGGCAGAAACCAAGCATTCAACATTAAAAGCAAACATTGATATCAAAGCCTGCTCCCAAATCTGAGAATACTTCTCACACCTAAAACTCTAACAAACAAGAATTTACAGCAGCTTAGTACAATATCCTACATGAAATGGATACTGAGAAAAAGTAATTCCTCAATGTCTTAGCTGTATTTGTATTGCATATCTGCCAACATACAGCCTAATGTTGCTGGTTGTTACAAAAGATTGCTGTCCTCTAAGTGAGGAAAGCGTCAAAGGACAAGTAGGAATGAGTTAGCATATCCCTTTTCCCAATTTTTTTTAAAACCACTCTCAAAGAAAGAAAGGTTTTGCCTTTCCTGATTTACAGAATGTAAGAATTGTATCACATACTTACTTCTTGTGTGTGAGGTCCAGACCACTGTTGACTATTCCTTCCACCTTGACATTTTTCTGTCCACAAATATTTCCGTAACTGTCATATCCTGAAAGCAGTCTGGCAGCTGCTCCTGTAGCTATTGAAAAGCCACAGATAAAACCCTGGAGGAATAAAAAACCCCACAGTTTGGCAATACTCTGTTTGACAGCTGCGAAAAGTCAGTTTTATTAATTTATTTCTAAGCAGAGGTTGTCTAAAAATTCTTTCAGACTGGAAAAGGAAACACAAGGATTATCACAGAGAACTGTTGTGCAATAATAAAACATAATGCAAGCTAAAAGAGGAACCAGACATCTAACACTGGATATTATACAAGCACAGTTAAGACTTTCTGTATGTAGTTTATTTGAAAGTCATATTGTCAGCAAGTGGGCATGAAGCAGAAGGGAGAAGTCAGCAAGTGGGCAAGAGCAGTATAAATTAGTTTATACTTATTTAAACTAGTATAAACTAGTTTAAATTAGTGTAAGGAGAAGGAGAGCTACAAGCAGAGATGGAGCTGTCAAGGATTCCTATGCATCTTAGACCGTTCCACACAATCCAGATTTTCTTGCTTACAGGTTTTTTTTTTCTTTCCTTTAAATTCAGTACTTTCAAAGATGAGCTAGAATGAAGAGGCCTATCTAACAGAAGTTTCCTTAAAGGAAATCCCCTTAAAGTGGTCAAGGCCACTATGGTTTCAGATACTGGTTTCAAATGCAGGAAAGAAACAGATGCAAAGTGAAATGCTTCAGACCAAGTAATGCGGAAAATACCCTAAGTAGGTAGGTTTTGCTGTGAACTTCCAGAGATATTTCACAAGCAAAACTAAGATTAAGGCAATGATTATGCAAAGAAGAGACTGGCCCAAAAGCTTCACTAGGAAATCACTAACAGGGAGAAATGAACCATCAGGTCACTCCTCTACCACCAAGGAACTCATTTTACATGTGAGACAGGCTAAGACTTGAGGAGCGGAAGTGGAATAAACAGCTGAGACAAGTGCATGGAGCAACAGATGGCAGTGGCAAGATCAGATGAAATGATGACAACAGGTAATGACGTTGGCATGGAACAGTAAAAATGTGGGCGGTTCACACTGCAAGTGAAGTCTCCTAGAACAGTAACTATGTGACCTAGGTGGATGATTGCTCTGTATATTGCATTGCTTAGACTGGAAAATTTGGGACACTCATGCATAGAAAACTAATTTATAATTGGGAGAACAAGTAAGTATAACCAAATAACCAGGAAACATCAACAAAACTAGAAAACAAACAAATGCAAAAGAAAGGTACTTGTTTCAGGAAGTGCTGTGCTTTTTGCAACTTTAAGATATTCACATTATATCATCAATCACACTATAATTCATACAATTTTCAATAATCACTATAATTTTTACATTTGAAGCCCAACCATTGAAAAACACCCTAGGGAAAGTAGAAGAAATTTTTCAGTGGAATTATTACAAAAACCAGAGACTGAGGGAGAGCAGAGAAGAAAGATGAGAGCACATAAGTCTCAAATCCCCCTAAGGACACTTGTTTGCAACACAGCACTAGAAGACAGCAATGGTCATTCTCTATTTAAGAAGAGTAGCAAACATAGATCCATGAAACAAAACAGGATGGAAAGAATGTATTTCTAGTTTTCATTAATCTGCAGGTTTTGGAGATTCAGTCTTTTAATAAAAAGTGTAGAGTATTGTGAGGCTGACTTGAAAAAGGTGATGGTTTCATCACAGATGACGGAACTGTTAAAGCTTTGAAAGACAGATCTTATCATTAGTAATATGGTTGTTAACAATAGCTGCTTCTACTAAGTATACAATAAAAATAAATTAATTAACAAATAAACAAAAACCCAGCTAATTCTTTGATAGTCAGAATCTTTGTTTCTCACGAAAAAGTTTACTGTGATTCACAGAATTGTTTACCAGACTCCCAGCTATCATTTCTGGGATATGCAGAGTCCCATAAGGAACAGGAGTCAAGTGATAATCTCCCATGCTGAAAAATCACTTACCAGTGAGACTGCAGTTCCAGGGGAAGAGAAGCTGGAACAAGAACTGGCATGAACAACCAAAGGCCTTTGATATGTACATACTACTCATTTCTGTTCTATAGCTGATAGTTCCTGTGCAAATATACCCTGATCTTTGTCCGTGATTAGGTTACTGACAGGTTTTAAAATTCCTTTCTTATTAATGCAAACTCTTGAACTATATAACGTTTCCAATATCCTTGGAGTTTTACTCACCATTCCTATGCAGAAGAGGATGAATAAGAGCAGCCATGGTACATCTGTGCAGCTGTGGTCTTCCAGAGGCTTCCACTCTCGCTTGGAACTCTTGTGTGAGAAGAGAGAGATGAGGTTAAAAACATTTTAATTGTCTGCTCATAATACAAAAACACAGAGAATGGTTCTACAGGTAATTTACCTACAGCAGGAGTTAAATCTTTAAATGCCATCTTTAAATGCCAAGATAGTTTAAGAAGCTTGGTTGAAAGACTTAAAGAGTAAGGTTCATGTACAATTCCAAAAGGAGTGCCTCCAGAGGAGCTAGATCACAAAACAGTTATTTACTCAGAAAATAGTTAATTTATCCGGAAATTTACAAATATTTATCCACAAAATGGGTTATTTTCACTTGTCTTTTCATTAATAGGAAACAGAAATTAATGGCATGAAATTGACAGTTATCTCCTATTGCAGTCTTCTACATCTACTTTTCAGTAATCTGATTTCCAGGAAGAACAAAGGATTAAACTTTTCAAAACCCCCTGAGTTTTCAAACACTATTGGCAGGCTGAACAAGAGCTATGCATGCAGAAAGGAGGCAATGAATTGCTGTTTAAGGAACAGTCTTCTACCTGCCATAAGGCAGCTGAGCTTAACACCTTATTGAAGGAATCCTTCATCTGTATTGCTAAGGTGCCAGAAAGGAAAGTTGTGCAGTTAAAGATTGGAATACTCAGTGATGGAGGTAGTTGTAAGCAATTCAGATAGTTTGCTGCTCATGAGGTAAAAATTCTCAAGTACATATACACTGCTAAGATAATTAGAGCCTTAAAAATAGTCGTTTAGGCAAAAAGGTTTCAGGAAAAAAATAAGCACTAGCTGTAATACAAAACTAACCACCAAATCAGAATTTGTTTTAACAAAAATACTGATTACAGCTACTTTTAAAAATACACAGTTATAAAGACAAGTTTTTTCAACAGGCTCCCAAATATTGAATCCTCAGATATATTAACTGAGACCCAAAAACTGCAGACACTATTTTAATCCTTGAGGAAGAAAAGGAGATTGATATAAGGAGACTACATACACAACTGATCTCACCAGAGATAGAGCAAAGGGGATAACCTATTCAAATTTTGAATTTGTTTTTCTCTTAAGACTGAACAATCTTCAAGATTTTGATGACAAGGCAGCAAATGTCAGTACTGAACTAAAACAGAATGGTTGGATGGAATGTCAACATCTTTTATCTCCAGTACATATTTTGCATATTTTTAATTTTAAAAAAAGCAACAGCATGTAACTTACATGATATTAGCAAGGTGATTTTTTTTGGTATTCATGACTTCGGCTTTTTTTAATTCACAAGCACAAAGCAGCCTTTTAAAATACTACCATCAGAAATCTAAAAACTGGGTAAACAAATGAAATCCTCCATGCATCACACTTCAAAAAAATGCAGTTTTCTAAATAGTCCAACTTCACATTAGGGAATTCCATTCTAATTTTGCAATCTCTTATTAAGGAAGTTCCACTTACAGATGTGATAAATATAGTTTTACAGGGGTGATAAATACTGTTTTAATTCAAGATGCAAATTCACTGTAGGTTCTGAACAAACTTCTTTAAATTTTACTCATCAGCAGTGAGAGGTGCTAAAAGATCACATTATGCACTCCACAACCCACATTCAACAAAACTGAATCTTCTCATCCTAGCAGATCACACTTGAAACTAACACACTCTTCAAACTTAACATTTACAACAAGATTGCGACATTTATGTTGTTATAATTAGCATAATCATAATTACATAAAACACAAAAGGCTTCATGCTTCCTATTCCTAAATTCACTCCAAGAACTCTAGGTTCTTTAGAAATTTACTTTTATTTACCAACAGCAGAGATAAATTTCAGGTACAGCTGCTTTTTTAAGAGCAAACTGCCCCTGGCAAAAAAGGGAGCAGCAAAATGCCCTGCAGAATGCGCTGTTTGTTTTGTTGGCTTTTTTAATCCTCTCTCTACCATCTGCATACAAAATCTTTTAATAGGATTTTTAAAGCCGCTAGAATAGCTCTGGCAAGGATTTCAGTTGTCTGACTAGTCACAGTTACCATAAGTAACAGTTACCATAAGTAATCCATTTTACTTACTAATAGGACTGCAATTTATATGTCAAAAAGAAACTTGAAATGCCATAATAGAGGCCATAGTCAGAAAGTTACACAGATAAATTAATTCTCTATGGTTCTTACTCTGCTAAAAAAACTTTAAAAAATTAACAAAACAAGAATTTAAACAAACAAAAAAACCCAGAAAAACAACAACAAACCTCTAGGTATTCCAAACAAAAAGTATCATTGGAGGAAACTCAACAGGTACTAGATACTAACTTACAACTTCACCACCTAGCATGGTAACAAGGTATGAAATTATATATGTTTAAAACAACACCCTCTTCTGTAGCCCACCCAATCTTTGTTGTCTGCAGACCTCACTAAAACGCAAGCTAGGTACCATTATCTGTCTATTATTTTCTTCCCAGTTGCTTCCTTGTATTCTGGATTCCCAATGAATCCTCTTCCATAGCTTCAGAGTTCTTTATCCTTCCTTGATGCTGGTGTCTGTGTCTCTCCAGTGATTGCTCCCTGTCTACTCTACACCCTTAGGCATTTACTCAGACTGTGATTTCCATGCTTTGGCAACATAAATTGTTAGGCCATGGTCAACATAAGGTCTAACAAATGTTGTTTGTTCTGCAGCCTGTAAACTATGCTTTGCCTCCATTGCCACTGAAACATCATAACATTTCAGCAGACATGCTTTGCCTGAAATCCTAATCAGCATCTCCACTCATTTTAGCTTTTCTTCCAGATAGATTAGAAGCCTGGACTATTTGATTATGCAAGAAAGCTAGAGAAAAAAAAAAAAAAGAAAAGAAAATTATTAGATTCATTTCAAGTTTTCACTTAAAACAGAGCTTTCATAACTTACACTATGCTCTCTAAAGATATTCATGCCATAAACAAAGGATGTACTGTCATGAGAGAGCACAGAGAATCTGGAGTGGAGCACTCAGTCAGAAGTGCAAGGCTGGCCAACCAATGTTTCTCTCCAAGGCAAACTTGCAGGTTGGGAACATTTCCTGCTCATAACATCTTTTCTATGCTGATTTTATGAGTTATTTACTCAAGAACCCAAATGAGTGTGTTCAGAAGTCTACATCTATCCATTTTGCACAAAACTTAGCACGCTCAAACCCAAATCAGAACCCTCATGCAAATACAAAATAAAAAGAGGTTATTTTCTTGGTATTTATTCCTTCCAATATATACCTTTGCAGCACCAAAGAATAGGTCTCCTCTGCACACTGCAATAAACTTCTGTACAGGAATTGCCAGAATTCCTGTACATAAGCATAGCCAAAACCAGTTTCACTGTTAACTGTAATAGCAGTACTGGGTGCCAGCATTCATGTGCCATAACCAGAGGGAAACCCATATAAGAGCATAAAAAGATGAAAAAAACCACAGCATTTCAACAGGAGACTACAGATGCAGGGAGCTAGAGAGAATTTATTTTGAACACAACATGTCTCATGCAATGTAAAATTTAGGAGTGATGAGACTGAAGCAAGAAGCCTATTAAAGAACATCTGCAGCACTACATACACTGATAATCAAGCTGCGGGTAAGTAGCAAAGATGTGAATAAGATAAGGATAAAGATGCAATCTGCCATCAACTGGTGATGTTGCAACATCAGGATGGTACAGAAAGCAGAAAGTCTTGTGGTCAGATGACATGTTTCAAGAAGAAAATTCAGGTGCTAGTGTGGCCGATGGGCTGAATTAAGGACAACCCAGTGAATAACTGGCATGAGTTATTCATGAAAAGGAGTTGCAGGTCAGAGCCTGGAGGTTAAGACTCTAGGCTCCACTTGGGCTTGTGAGTATAAATTAGCAGCTGGAGAGTATAGGATTATTCCAATTTGCATACAAATTGGAAACTTACACAAAAGGTTGTAAGAACAAAGTCATAACTTCATTCTGACAGTTAAGTAGACTGATGTTAAGATAATTTGTTACAAAACCCTATCCCAGGAACCATATTCATCTAACTACATCTTTAAATTCTCTGTTTCATCACCTTGATGTAACATCCTGACTCAGAATACATACAACTGTAATTCAATACAGAAGAGTAAATAGACATAACTGCTCTTTGTTTATTTAAATTAGAATTCAGAAATTGTTGTGTAGCTAACTATCTTCATAGAGGACAAACAGCCACAATGGGCATACAGCATAAATAAATGGCCTTTAGAGGCAAAAAAAGGATTCTCATCCTGGTTGGCATCTTTTGTGGAAACTGCCACAACACCCACCTTTCCTAGAAGGTAAACTGGTTCTGATAAAGTACCAGAGATTCAATTGATCATATACATAGCATTTTGTTTATTCTGGTAGCACTGTGAGTATATAATACATAAATTTTACACCTATGATGCTAATTCAACCCTTCAAAGGTGAAGGGTCCATTTGCAATACTGTGCATACCACCAAATGACATGTAAGGACATGGCTTGGAAAATGGCAAGCCAGGTTTTAAAAAGCTGATGACCAAGAAGTCATCCAGTTCAGAAGGCATCCTGCAAGCCAAGTTTAACCCCGCACCTTCAAGTGTTATTGAAATATATCCACACAGAAGAAAAAAGCAGTTCTTGAAATGTTTCTAAGTGATTCCTAACGGCCGTTTAAGGAGATGGTATTTTACCACTTTACATCCTCACAAACTAAAGAACAGTGCTAATCACATGTTGACTTCTACTGCGAAGCATTCCGCCTACAAATAAGATGAGCCATAATTTACTAGTTTACCAAACTGTTTTCAACACAAGAGAGAAATTCTCCAGGTTTAACAGATATGCCATTTTTCTGTCCAAGACATGGTAGACTTTTCTACACTATGCAGCTGTTTAAAAGAACTAGCAGCAGCTGCATATTATCCTAATGAAACTTCTTCCACCTCTGAACAGACCTCGATCCTAGAGCCTAAAGAGAGAGACCATGAGTCCTGACCTCAAGCACAACACTCAATTCCCCACACAAGTACATTCCTGAGAACAAAAGTAAAACTCAAGTAAACTAGTTCTCTCTCTAAAACTTTCATGTGGCAAATCCACTGTTTAAGTGTGCAGAACAAAGTCTTGAAGAATGAAACCTATTTTCAGTTGATGACATTACCTAAAATGTTAGATGAAAACTCTTAGCTTACTCCACCAAGAAGTCTAAGAACACCGTACACAGCTGACTTAGCTAAAATCTTCACCATTACCTACAGATTTCCTGTGCATGACCTATAAGGTTTTTAGTCAAAGCACTAAATAGCAGCTTACATCACTATCATGAGTTCAGACAATCTCCCAGATTCACAATAAAACTTAATTATTATACACCATATTATTGATATACCTGTATTACTACTAGAGCAGGAATACACACCAGCAAGTGCACACTTTTACTCTACTAAATTAGACCAGTTCCCTGGAAGAATGAACTATACTGTAATGATTAAAATACCTCCATAAACACTAAAATAATTGTTAATGTAGACTTGGCCTGGATCTACTGCTGGGAAAGAGTAGTATTGCTCCAAGCTCTAGAAAACAGAAGCAATGTCTCCCACTTACAGGTACAAAAGAGCTTGCCACTGTAACACCACTGCAGCATGTCCCAGTCAGCTCTAGAAAGAAGCCAAAACACCTTGGGGCAATTCCAAAAGGGACTGCATAATAGGACATGCAACTCACTGTGGAGTCCAATACCCATTTTTGTGGAATTTCTGCTTCAATCGCACAACAAAACAGTGTAATTTTCAATTTACTGCAAAGCAGACACTAGTCACATTTCGGACCTAGAGCCATATAACAGTATTTTACATGTAGGCACCCACATCCTTATTTTCCTAACAACTTCACATTTCACTATTTGTTCTCCAAAGCCCTATCCACTGAAAAGATGCACCTGCCCGTTGTAAGTACGAAACTCAGAAATAATACTAGTTGTAATACTGCTTTATCCACCAAGAGGTAATGAATTTATACTTTGCTTCACTTCAGATTAAGAAAACCACCAATTCAATATGTCCACACCTTCTATTTCACTAATGTTCTCTGACTGCACCAGTAGTATTTACAAGTTTTTAACATAAGGTAAGCAAAATTGAGATCACATAAGGCATCACTTACAGTGTTACTAATGGTGTAATATAAGAATGTTTACCCTGAAAACTCATACATGGGAACTTCACCCTGGAATGTAGCTATATTGTGTTGTAGATCATCTTCCATTCATCTTTACAGTTAACTCGTATTAAACATTGCTTCAAAACTCCTTGATTACATACCTCCACCCCAATCAACAACTTAAATATTTATCCCGAAACATAACACAGCTGATTAAATAAAGCTGACATGATCAGCACACCTGCTGCAGTTTTGAAGTTTAGAGATCAGGCCATCTGCAGACAAAAGCCCTGTTTTGAAGTCTCAAAAGTATTTAGTTATTGTTTCTTTTCTTCATTATACATTATTAAGTATTTATTTCAGATGGGCAAAAAATAAGGACGCTTCACAAATATCACAGTAATGTTTTTCAGGGGCTTAAAATATCCACTTCAACGCAATGTCAGTACTTCCATGGTTCTTAATCATTAATAAAAAATTAGTCATGCAAACAAAACCAAAACAATAACAATAAAAACCCAAAGCAACAAAACCAAAACAAACCACAAACCCCTCAAAAACCTATAACCTCCTTGCCAAAAGCCACAAAACCAAAAAATCAGAACATTTCTTCATTCTTCTGAAGACATTTTGCACATACCAAGTTACTGCACTATATTTGAATTTTCTATTTGTTCATCAACCTGTTTCACAGAATTTCAAATTTCATTACTTCTACAGACTGCAAATACCAAATTACAAAGTATTTTCTAACTCAGGAGTAGTAAAACATACAATTAAAACACACACTTTACTTTCAAATGTTAGCTTTTTTGCAGGACATTGAGACACATCCGAAAAACCAGGAATCCCGCAGCAGAACTCCCCAGTTACTGGTCTCCATATGAGATGTGCAGGACATTCCATAGAAAGTGCTGCCCCTGTTCTTTGCACTGTCTTCATGTAAATGCAAGACCAAAGACATCACAGCTCATTTGGAGCTCATGGCCTGCACAGCACTGCTGTGGGAACTAAGTGTTGCTCCCTACAGGGACATTCATTGCAGTTTGATAACATTCCTTCAAAATGCACCCTGTATTCAAATGTGTTTGCCAAGTGAAAATCACAGCTGCTTAAATACAAACTCCCGACTTACAGGTTCAAAATTCTGGCATAACAAGAAAGAAAGACACTCGGGACTACAATAAGAGGGCAGAGCTTGAGGACACTGAAAGTACATTAGATTAACAAGAACTAATACTAAGAAAGCGCTATCTGATTTATGTAAGAAAAAGTGGGAGGAGAATGGAAAAGGAAATAATATGTCAAACCCTTAACTTATGACATAAGCATACTTCCTTATAACTAGGCAATAATTTTGCAGTTTTTCCCTGTGAACTATGGGAAGTCTGACAAGCATTCACAGGACATGGTTATCGTGACCTTGAACAAAGTACTTAAATGGGTTTCCTGTTTTGTTTCTTTAGGTCTGTATACAACATTCAGAGGTTTCTTCCTCAGTCAAATAATATACTTGGAGAGCAGCAAGACTGGTTTCTATTTAAAACAAAACCAAACCAAAACAGGCCAGTGCTCATTTCTACTGTAGACAGCTACTTTACTACACTAATTTAGAGCACACACAGTATATGTTATCAGGTACAATCACCATGTTCTGCTCATCATGCTTTCTACCATAGTCTAGCAACACTATTGATAAAAATAGCAGCTCCTAGAAACTAGCATGTAAAAATGCAGTATGGAATCAGTTTTCCAATGTACAGTCATCTTATATTTTTATAGTGCATTGCATACTACTGGGTATTGAAATCACATTAAAGCAGAAAAAACCTAAATTTTTGGACTGTACAGCTGAAATTGCTTACCTAGAAGATTTAAAAGAAGAAAACAAAACAAAGCAAACAAACAAAAACCACCAACCAAACAAAAAAAAAACACAAGAGGGGGCCTAGCAAAAGCAGACCAATGAATGCAATGACATTTATTTACTGCATAAGTCTGGGAAATGTCGAAGCAGTTGAATGACCTAAAAGAACCCTATTAGATATTCACCAACACAAACTATTTCTCTAAAAATTATAACTAAGCTTTCAGTACAGTTTCATAAGACAAAAGTAAAAATTAGCCATCAGTTTAGTCAACAGGTAGAAGCAGCTTGACAACACTGCATAACCATTTTTTAGAAGGTAAGCATAAAATTTACATAATTTTCCAAAAGCTGCTCCAAAGGGCAAAAGATACAAATACAAAATATCAAAGACACCAGTTTCTGGTTTGCAAGTTCTACATTTCACAAAAGAAATCACTAAGGTAAGTTCATAGGAACAAAAATTATAGTCAGCCCAAACATGGAAAAGGCATGCACAGGTACCGCCAAAGCTTGCCTTCAGAGTAAGCAGCATAAAGACAGTTGTCAACTTCACTACTTAGCAAACACTCTCATTTCCTCATAAAGGCAAAGAAAAGCCATCAGTTGGGTGATACTTAACATACTCTCACAATTATTAACCTAAAACTCTGACGGCTGACAGCAGTCTTGATGCCAAATAGATTACAATGACATAAGCTTTGGACTTAGTATTCACTATTAACAATGGAAGATAATTAGTCTTCTCCAAAACTGTTCTCATTTCATAAAAAAAAATCTGTATGGATGCTATGTCCCATGCTTATTTCTAGTACAAACTATCACTTCCTGAAGCTCTTAAAGTGTTCATGTTTGAATAACCTGACAAAGAAAGAAAATAACTTGCTATCTACAAATTTTAAGAAGTGAATGAACTGCAGGGTAGTTTGAACCTCAGCTAGTCCTTAGGAGGAAAAACTCAATGCATTTTATAGAGTACTCACAAGTATCTATATAGTTGAAATATTTCTGTGTTAAGATCAAAAGAAATTATTTGCACAGGTTGTGCAGTTGCTTGTGACAGCATTTATAAAAGGACATCTCATGCTTCACAGAAACTAACAGAGCTTACAGACCAGAAATGCAGAAGCTGTTCCATGAGACGCCTTATCATTAGCATGTTCTTGGATCCTGCATGTACACTTTATCCTTCATACCGTATCTGCTTACCAGAGGCTAGAACAGAACCCTCATCTGCTGTGAGTATATTGAAAGGGAAATCAAGCTGCCCATCTCCTGGAAGGAGAATTCACAACTCATTCTTCTCTTCATCAACACCATTATTCATCTGGTCTTCTTCCATGACAGTACCCATGCCCAAAATGAAACAGGCATGTTTTGATGCCCCTTAAACTCACTTGACACAGAGAACCTCTGACAACTGAAGATATATGGCTGATGTACAATTAGAAGTCTGTATTGCCCATAACGGTTGGAAGAGACATTCCATCAGAACTACTCATTTTTTCAAAAAATTAGGAACTCCAGATTTATTCAACATTGCTTGATAGCAGATGCTCAAGGGAAAGTTAAGGGATGATCTGGCTTCATCTCCTCTTATAATGGGAAGTTCATACAGTCTTTCAAAAACCAAGGCCACCAGTAAAACCAGCAAGAATAACATGTGTGTTGTTTTTCCTAATCATGCCTCCAGTTTCCAGCAATATTTCAAGCTTCTCTCACTCATATCATAGATTAAGTCACTAATGTAAAAAGCTGTAAGTATATTTTACGCACACACAGTATTTCTCAATTGCAACACAAACATTAAGACTTCAATAAACGATCTTGTTTCCTACATGTTGCAAAAGCAAACACCTTTTAACTATCAGCTACTTCCATTGTAGAACAGCAAGAAAGGAGAACAGATTATGTGTAGCAACTGTCCTACAAGAAAGCAGTTTAAGGTCTGTGTCTCCCCCCACCTCGCTCCCTTTCAGTATCTATGAATTTCTGTCCTCTCAGATATTACAATGCAAACTTTACAGAACTGTGCTATAAACTAGATCAGTGAAGCAATTCGAGTTATACTGTAAAATAAGTTTCCTTGCTTAAAAACAAACAAAAAAACTGTATGGATTAGTTCAAATAAACAGATTTACAGCACAGCCTAACAGTTGTGGCAACACAGGAGTGATGAACTCCAACAGTTACTTCCTGAAAATTCAGTTTTAAAATGGATTGATCCTGTGACATAGAAGAAAACATCACTGGAAAAGGAGAAGAATGAAAAGCAAGAGAAGAGAACACCAGCACTCAACTCCATTTTTCTTCCTCAGTAAAACTAAAGATTAGGGGAAAAAAGCAAATTTTTTAACAATTCAGAACCTCTGCATCATTTGCTCAAAAAGATCCCTACATTTAGGTAAAGAAGATCATTTCCAAAATAACACAAACATACAAAAAAAACCCCCACAAACTCAAACTAGAGTTACCTCCATCAAAAGTAAGAAGAAACTTAAGCTTTGCTGCACAGCAGATCCATGACAAAAGAGATGCATCCAGACAGAAGCACCCTTCTTGTGAAAGCACCCATCTCACGATAAAGACATGGCCAGGAAAGGACAGTGGGCTGAAACTACATGAAGGTACTGACAAGCAACAGCAATACCAGACAGGAGACAGAAATCCCACCTCCGTGTTTGTGCCCCCCTTTACACGTTTTCTTCTCATATAGGATAGGCACACTTTGGCTAAACTACAATTCAAAGAAATGTTAGGAAGATCTGTTCATGATAACTAACAATAAGTAAACAAAACTGCTTTAAGACAACTGCTAAGATGTAGCTGACAGTGCACAAGCTTTTCTCTACAAGCTCAAAGTTCAAGATGGTGATAGCAAAGAGACAGCAAGCACAAAAAAATGACAGCTTAGTGATCCTAAATAAGTACAGAACTGCACTAGCCCCTAAAGAAAAAAAGATGATAACTTCCTTGTAACACCAAGGAGAAACAACAGGTAACACTGAAAAAGAACAAGATGTAAACGAGAATTCTAGTTGTGATAATAAAGAAATAGTGGAGATCACAGAAGATGCTACACCAGGGGAAGTGAAAGAATTTTGTGCAAACATGGAAAACCAAAATGAAAATAAGAAAGAAACTGGAAAATAGGTACTCCAGTTCTAATCGCCTCAGCAGGCAAAACAGTAGTGGAGCAACAGAAGGAATTAGCTCATCTGGATCAAAGTCTGTTATGGTTGCATTAAGTCTGGTATGATTGCATTAAGTTTAATTTAACATGACTCTTAACAGATAAAGCTGATAAATTCGGTAAAATAGGAAGTTAACAAATGGTGGGGGAAAAGGCTGGAAGTATAACCACAGACAGAAGTAGTGGCAAATAAACAATAATCAGAGAGTAGAAGGCAGTGAATAATTGCAAAACAACAGTACTATCCCTGTACAGACCACTGACTTAGGAGTTGGATTCACTGATTCTTGTGGTTCCTTCCAACTCAGAAAATTCTGTGGCACTACAGATATCCCAGGGAGAATAAAACAACATGTGGTAGAGGATTACATACACTACTGAAAGCAACAGAGACCAAGGAGGGTAAGAAAGACGTGAATCCTTGCAACTTGGGCACAAGAAGCCTGTAGAGATATTAACTGAAGACAATTTCAGCACAACACAGAATCTGGACTGGAATTAATTTAGTACAAAGAAAGAGGAAAGAATGTGTGACAACAAACATACATTCCTCTGTTCAGGAATTTGGAAAAGAAAGGAAACAGACTAGAGTGCTGTTATTTTTAAGGATGGAGAATAGTGACTCAGAATAAAATTATGAAGAGAATAAGATGGCAGCAGGAGGTAAAAACCTGAGATTTGAAATTAAAACGGAAGAAAAACTGGATTAATTGGGCTTTGGATAGTAAAAGGGCAGAAAAAGCAGGAAACAAACACAAGAATACACCCCTGTAAATAGCAACCAATAGTGCTGAATAAAGGTAAACATGTCAATGCTAATCACGTTTTCCCTGGAAACCTTTAGATTCTGCTGGGGAAGAGGCATAGGAAAAGGCCTAAGACGGAGGCCTTTAGACAGCCTGCAAAGCAAAGGAACACATCTAGGGGGGGAAATGGATAATTGAGTATGAAATAAAAGCTATGAATAAAAGTACAAAGAAATCTATCCAGTTCAACAATCAGTCCCAGGCAGATGCATTATCAGAAATGAGAGGAGAAGGTGGAAGTCATGAGAAAGGGACTGGGGGATGCAGTAATCAGGTAAGGTGGTTGGCAGAATCAAAACAGAAGTAGTAATTTCTGACAGAAACAGGGATTAGCAGATGAAGATCAAATAGGCTAGAGAGCTGAAAAATAAACTTAATGAGAAATCTACTTGAAAAACGAAGTCAAAAGGAATGAGGGTGTTCATGATAAGAGGAGAGATTATGTCAAAAACAAATATGAAGCCACAAAGGGAGAAGCAAAAAGTAGCTGAGGAAACGTGAAGGAATGTCTGATGAACCCCTGCCTAGGAAAAATATAAGAGAGGGAAGTGCAAAGACCATGGTGGATGAGTAACACAACATTTATTTTTAATGATAAAAGGGATGATCTAGGTATGTAGCAAGGTTTCTGTAATCCATACACCAGACAAAACTGCTGATAAAATATTCAGCAACTAGCCTTCAATTTGGATTTCCTGAGGAGACACACCATTGCTTAGGGTTAGGAAACTAAATAAACTGCCATTCATTATACTTCAGTCATACATACATGGGGTACAAAGCTCAACTGTTGTACTGTATCTTGCCACGCATAAGGAAGGCAAATGAAAAGTTTAGTAGAATACCATTGACATCATACAACCTGACAGCAGAACATAAATTCCATTAAAACCCAAAATCAGCCAGTTGAAACCCATAAACAGGCCAGATATGCAAACCAACTCATCCTCTAATATTACCCACAAATAAGCCTGCATTTTCCTTTAAGAAAAGAACAGTGAAGTGCAATTCAAATTCATACAGAAGAGATAGAAAGGGCCTACAAAACACTTCAGAAAAGCAATTTGGATAGGAATCACAGAAAATAAGGCTGGAAAAGACTTCAAAACGTTACTTCAAAACATCAACTTCACTCTCAATGCTCCAAGTCTGTATCAGTTTTCCTTAAGCCACTCCTGACAGATGTTTATCTAACTTTTTTTTTTTTTGCAAACCTCAAACAATACAGACTTCACAATATCCTCTAGCAGTCTACTGCAGTGACTGAACAATTTCAAAATCTGCCCCTAACATTTAGCATATATTTCACTCTCTTAATTCAAACCATTTGTTCATGCACCATAAAGCTGCCTGCCTTCCTCTTTGCAGCATACTTGCTATACAGAAAGGATGTTTCCTATTGCAACTGGACAGCTCTCCGCAGTGTTCTGCATTGGAAGGACAGAGCTCTTATATAAAAGAAAAAGTCTGCCTGAACGGATGAGCTACAAAAACTCATCTCTGTGATGAGTCATCTGGGACAGCAGAGACGGACTTTCCCACATAAGCAGTCTGCTAGAAGCTGGATTGAGCCACTGCAAGTGATACAGCCAAAGGAAACTAACATTTACAAGCAAGCAAAGTACAGCCAAGGCATCAGTCGTGATCGTTTGTACTACAGCCTTTCAGAAAAGAGCCATGCAAAAAAATAGCATAGCTTTGGCTGTGTTGTTCAAAGGCAAAGTTAATATGGGAAGCAGAGCCGCAAACTGGAGCGTTGGGTGGAGCTCCCGATTGTGTCTTGCCTGGCAGCACCACTCTGGGGGAAAAAAAGGAGTCAGTAAGGGCAAAGCAGAGAAGAGAAGGGGGAGGGTAAAGAAAGAAAAACCGACCTCGGAAACAAGAGCTGTGCCCGGGACCAATCACACACAGGGAAACGGACGTAGGGAGGCACCTGAACCCTTGGCCATAGAGTGAGGAAGGAGGCTGGGACTAGGACTGTCTCCTTTTCCAGAGGCAGTGGACTTGAGGGATGCCCTGGACCTCATGACTTTCCTGCCATGGAACAGCTACTCTCTATCGGGTGGGGCAGCAGGGACCCCAAAGAACATGCTGCAGGGAAGGGCAGGGCATGCAGAGCTATCTAGGGAGATGTACTGAGGCATGGCGGGAGGGACGTGGGGTAGAGATCACAGGACAGTGAGGCAAAGCACTACCAGGATGGCAGGGTGAGAACTGGAGGCCTGCAGCTACAACCATGGCAGGGAAGTGAAGCAGGGTATGCCACAGACTACAAAGCCAAAGGAGGGCTGGGGAAGAAGGGCCAAGGTGAAGACGATCCACAGGAGAAGCAGCACACAGAACAGTACGCAGAGGGTGGAAGTGCGTAGCATGGTAAGGAGCAAGGCTGTGAGGGGTGGGGGGTAAACACGGGGGTGCACAGCCACGAGCGGGAAAAGCACAGCTAAAGAGGGAGCAAAAAGGTGCACCGTTCATGTGCATGAAGGCTAGGGGCGAGTGGATGTAAGGGGTTGTACCCAGCCACGAAACTGCAAGGCTACGGCAGGGGACAGCAGGGTGGTCGCAGTCACGGGAGGGCAGAGCTGCTGGTGCAGGAGCGTGAAATGGGGAGGGAAAGCAATGGGTTCCCAGCCATTACAGACTGGGACGCAGGAGAGTGCGCAGCCACGGAAGAACGGCGCTACAGGTGTAGCGAGGGGGATGCACTGCCACAGGAAAGCGGGGCTCCGTGGTGGGAGACAGCAAAGCGGTGCTTAGTCGGAGGGAAGCTGTGCTGCAAGGGGCACAAGGGGATGCACGGCCGCCAGAGAGCGCAGAGAGCTGTGAAGGCGACAAGCGGCTGCGCAGCCACAGGACAGCGACTGGGGAAGACCCGGGGCCGGAGAGAGTACAGCCGCCGGGCGGGCAGCGGGGCCGCAGGCGAGCGCGACAGGGCCCTGCAGCGGAGGGCGGCGGGGTCAGAAAAGGGAGGAGGACACGGACCACTCACCTGCGCGGCGGAGCTGCAGCAGCCCATGGCGTCCGCGGGTCGCTGCCCCAGGGGTGCCCGCTAGGCATCCACTCTCCGCAACTCTCCCGCCCCGGGCGGCGGCGCGGTAGGGGGCGCACGGAGGGCGGCACGCAGGGAGG
>VXBN01001968.1:0-18473 GCA_013397395.1 Sinosuthora webbiana
TGTCTTTGAGCACAAGTCAAGCTTAAGCTATGGAGACAAGAAAAGTGACTTAATGCTGCTCCATTGCAAATTACAGAATCACAGGGAGGTTTCTCATTAGCTTAGGAAAATGCACGCCCAGTTCAGTAGANAAACCCCCACCAAACTAACAAGTCACTACACACAGTTCTTGAGTCATTCCTGTCTTTGAGCACAAGTCAAGCTTAAGCTATGGAGACAAGAAAAGTGACTTAATGCTGCTCCATTGCAAATTACAGAATCACAGGGAGGTTTCTCATTAGCTTAGGAAAATGCACGCCCAGTTCAGTAGACACTGAATAGCAGGGAAGTCAGGAGATAAACGCTTTGCTTTCAGAGATAAAAATTTAAATAAATACTTCCATTAAACCAGAAGTCTACAGATTGACTCCTCAGAAGTCTTTATTAAGAACAAAACCCCTGGGGTACCCTCTTAAGGGACACAAGAGGAGCTCCTTGGCTGGGACACAGCCTCGGTTAGCGCTGCTCCCCTGCAGCACAGACCACCCATGGCTTTCAGCTCTTTCACGGCCCTTGCAACGTTCCCACGGATCCCAGAGGATTACAGGGCTAAGTTTCACATTCACCGTTCTCCTGCAGTTCAGCACGTACTTCCTCTCAGACCTGCCCGTGCAGAGCAGCCACCCGTGACTCAAGAGTGGTCAGTCTTGTCTCCAGAGCTTGGAGTATCGTATCTACCTACAAAATAACCAGGGAAACTACTGTACTTGGTTACACACAGAATTTGACAACACAAAGAGCATGTGTGGACGTCAGAAAGGGCTCAAATCTGGTCTCACGTCACCAATTCTTTTCATTTGATCCCTTCCTTGTTACTTTCATACTTTGAAAGCTCAGCTGACTGTAACATTCACTGTCCACACAGGAATTCTTTCCAGCTTTGCTAGGTGTCACAGCCACACACTCAGCTTTTGCTGGACAACCTTCAGCTTCCACAGCCAACTTTCTTACGCTATTTGCTCCCAACTCCTCCCACCTGCCAAGGTAGTCACAAGACTTTAGTAGAGCAAAACATCAGCTTGATTTATCAGGATTAGTTTATGATTGATATTTCAATACAAAGTTACAGCAAAAGCATTAAGTCCATTTGCACAAAAGGCAGAAGAAATGTGACTCAAAGTTAAGTCAAGGTCTGGTGAAGTGAATCGGAACTAACTAGGAATAACATATCAAATTACTGAGACATAAATAGGAACCTAATCTGCGCTTGATAAACACAAAATGCTTATTTACCATGAAAACTGAAGGAAAAGTTGCTGAAGATCTTGCATAACACAAGATACGGATTACAAGAAGCAGTCCAGTGCATGTTACAATGCACTGAATTGCTCTGGGTGAAATCAGCTGTTCTACAGAAACTGTTGAAGCCTATTAAAGTTTCACAGAGGTGATTTCAACAACGAATGATATAAGGTTAAATCTCACCCTTTGCAGCACCTCTTGCAAGACAGCTTGACTTTCAAGAGTTAGTGGTTCCTCATAAATAAGAGCTTGTTTTCCAGGGTTCCTAGAATAGAGCTGAGATGCCACAGCTCAGATCATGCACTTCCCACTTTGAGGCCAAAAATCCAAATACAGCACTCCTTCAGAACCCTGAGAGACAGTCATGGATTCTGGGGCTCAGGGATACACTGAAAAATTGCAGCAAGACACCAAGAACAGTGCAGCACTGGCTGGAAGAAGGAGCATTACTCTCTCTGAGAAAATGCCATTCTGCAGCCAGCTTAGTGCTTTAGAGAATTTTATTCCTATGAAAAAAAAAAATGTATTATAGCTGTGGAATGAAGAAAAAAATCCCCAATCCACTGTCCAGAGTACAAGGCTGAACATCCACGGCAACATAGCAAAATAAATGGGAACTTCAGAAAAGAACAGAGACATTTAAACCACTTCAGATGAACAACCACCGTCTATTAGAACAATGCTCACACAAAACAACTCTGACGTGGACCCTTAATTCAGGATACAGTTATTGAAGAATATTTGAGGAACACTTTTAAGTGCTATACACCAAACTAAACCCAAGCACTCTTCCATTTTCTAGACAGATTTTCAGACAGCTGAGTGAGAGTCTCAAGCACATACTCAGTTGTCAGATTTGCCTTTGCCCACCTTAGCAAGGACAGAGCACATGTGGCCACTACCGGTCAGACCCAGCCCAAGTCCTGCCTGAGCCCCTCTGGCTGCTAATGCTGACCCCTAACAGGCTCCAGCTGGGCCCCTTCAGTGCTTGGTTTGCGCACTCTTCCCATCAAATGGGAAGGAACCCTCCTGTGCCCTGGGCCTGGTGATATTTTCCTGGCTGGAATGCAATACAAAAGGCAGACCCGGTTGTTTTGTTTGGGGTTTTTTCCTAGGATTTGCCTTTCACAGGTGACGTTCCTTGCAATTGAGTACTACGATGCCAACAGCAGCAATACAGAAAACCCCTCTGGGACAGAGCAGCAGAAAAAGCCACCTCCGGCCTTGCCAGAGACGTAATAACGGGAGCACCCTCTGTGCCACGCCTGCTGCGTGAAGTGGAGCCCGTCCATCGGCACTCGGCGTTTACCTTTCCACAGAGGCAACGGGGAAACGGAACAAATCTCTCTTGGAGTCGAGACGCCTGGAGGTGCACCTGGAGATGCTGCCAAGTGTCCTTCAGCAGCCAGAGCAGAACAGGATTTCTACCGTGCTCTAAGTAAGGAATANTAACATTTGTTCAGAAGAAAATAAAAGGAAGCACCTCTCCCCATACCTTTTCTAAAAAATTATCATGCATTAGAATTTTTTTAAGCATTCATTCTTGCTTTACACAGTGTAAATTATAAGCACTCATCTTTCAGCCTGAATTTGCAACAGCTCCTCAGGCTGACTGACCAAAAAGTATGTGTGAATGGAAAAAAACAAAGGGGAGAAGAGGGCAAGAAAAAGAAAGAGAAGAAAAATGGCAATACAAGTGTCTAGTTTAAATGCAGTAAAATTCAATTCTCAATGTTTCTTTCCTACTAAGACTCTTTTAAAAGGTAACAACAACCTGAAGGTCACCACTTATCCCATAATAACGAATTACCAGAACTACAATAACCAAACTGTAACTAGTAAGGAATTTTGTTATTGACTGCAGATAACACTTCTGTGGTCTAAACAACGCTGTGCTGGCAAGGAGGATTGTACTCATTAGCTCTGAGTTGATCTAATGGGAGGGGAGAGAAAGAGGGGAAGCACCTACTTTCAGTATCTTCCATATGTGCCTGAAGAGTTCTTGCAAGGTTAACATACTAGAAACAAGGCAGAGAGAAAAGTAGTTTAAAAGTTGCAAAGTTATCTGCAGAAATTTGCAACAAGTTAGCAAAGTTTTCTTCACTTTTTACATCCCAAAGCTTCATGAAAGATCTTGGTTACCCTAACCCATTTGCCCAACATAAAAAAAAATTGCAAAATTTAATATAAATCCCTATACATTAGACTTCAAATTGCTATTGCACAGTTATCTCAGCTGTGGAATGTTTCTGGTAGCAGTTTGTGACATCATCTTCATGTTCTACAGCCTGTAGAACACATCAGTTTTGGAAACAGCAAACATAAACAAGTGTCAGGTTAATGAAAACCATTCCTAAAAATTGTAATGCAGAAAATCATAATCATGGTAAGGACTTGGATTAGTTAAATCCATCCATTTAATTCACAACTAATATGACAAAACAGAGCCCTTTGACTGAATGCGGTTCACGAAAAATACATAAGTACAGCTAAAGCTTTTGTTACAATTAAAATCTCAAGACCAGGATTACTATTAGGCTATGGTGGTGGTTTAATGTTAGAAGCGTGTGGTATCAAAACCCAAAGCCAAAATTCCTAGGAATAAAAAGTCTCAACCAAGTGGTTTTCTTCTGTCACTGCCAATCTGCATCACCGCTTCAGCTGAAAGTCCAGATATTGAGACAGAGGAGATAAAATGAATTTCCACAGCTTACTCATATGCTTGATATCAAACACCAGCATTGGTGCCCTCACTGGTATAAAATGCAGCTTCACACATAAAAGTATGTAATGCCTCCTCTGATGGGAAACCGGTAAAAACATCTTCTTCAATACACTCAAGCTAATAACCTGTGCTGGATGCTGGCTATGATTAGATCATGCATCTTTTGTACCTCTACACTTGTAGCAGAGAGACCGGACCATGGACCATAAGCCCTACACTGGATGTGTACAGAAAAGAGGCCACTGTTCTAATAGATTAAGAGATCAGATAGAGCACAGGCCTGTCTCTTCCCCAAAGATCTCGTACCTGCTAGCTTCCAACCATTCCCATACGCATTATATAAGCTTAATACTGTCTCTTCTTTGTATGTAAGAAAAAAAAACTAAAAATAATTGGTTTTTCAGGAGCTCAGTTGACTAAGAGCACTGATTAATTACCTAGTATCAAATAAACATGTAGAATACTGGATTTATGAGTGAATTACTATGCAGAAAGAACTCTGATGATGCTGATCTCTTACTGGTTAAAGGTGTACTTTCTGCAGTACTAAGCCAGGCCTTTCAAGTAATGAGAATGCAATCACATGCAACTAATAAGAGTTTGGACTCACGCCAGAGAAATCATACTACAGCTATACGCTGTTGCAGAATGTTAATATTCAAGTACACGTTTAGGTGTACTCCAGTAGATGAGCACTGCAAGTTCTAGACCTTTACAGTATAGACTTGCATAACGAGAAAAATTAAACAAATCAGGTAGTCCAGCACGCTTAACTGCATGTTTGGCACAGAGAGATGTTAACCTTCCAATTTTGCATAAACATGCACTGACATCCTGCTCCAGAGACTGCCTTCTGCCACACACCTCCTGGTTGTCCATGTCCACAGGGCCAACTGCATAGCCTGCCTGGGGCTGTTCCTGGGAGGAACCAGAGCCTTAAAATCAGGACAAGGGGTGGGAAAGTCAGGGTCAACAGACCCTGCTCTGCATGCCCCTGCAGTGAGCAGGCTGGGTCAAGACCCTGCCCAGAGCCCGCACCTCCACCTCAGGCAGCCACAGCCATAGCAAGCAAGGAGTGATTTTCTCACCTGATTGGTGTCCCTGACCCTTATATGTCCCTTCACAAGGAAAGGGGCCCTGCACTCTGTCGTGCCTTTCTCAGGCACTGTGCATGCACTGGGCACTGTCACAACCCATCAGTAGGGGCCATAATGTTTATTATAAATTCTCATCACGCTGAACAAAGACAGAAGACACGTGTCAGGGAAATCTCATGCTTTTATTGTACAGTCACCATAACTCTGCCAATCAGCTCGCTGCTTAGACTCAAAAGATGTGGCTAACAAACCCTTGAATTTGTACAGTTCACTTCAATAAGTTCTCAACTCCCACAACAAACTCCACCAAAGATGCTGGCTCAAAAGCCACACCACTAATACCCAAAGGTGCTGACTAGCAAGCCACAACACATCACTAAGCAAAGGTGTTGTCTCACAAACCACAACAAGCTCCCCACTCGAACAACAGTGTTCAGTACAGCATAGAATATGATAACTGTGATGATTTTGCTATGATTTTGCTCAGGCAAAGCATGGGAACAAAACAAAGAATTTCATCAACCCTTAGATCCTACAGTGCTCCTGCTCTGTGAATAGTCAAAGCTGGAGTCCTATTGCAAGACTAAGGAAGTGAAAGCAAAAGAGTGGGGGGGGAAAAGTGACAAGAGGAGCAAGCGGGCCTGATCTCCTCCCTTTTATAGTTAACATGGTGCATGCCTCTTAGGCAAAATAGATTTTTCATGCGATTCTCACATGCGCAGCCAGCCTTTTGAGGCTCACTCCAGGGAGTGAGGTGGGTGAGGGGACGGGACTGATCATGCGTCTCAAGGTGGAGCAGGAAGTTGGCTCAGAAGTTGGCTCGCTGGCCCACCTCTGCAGGAGCCTCTCCTCTGATCACCTTTCCTGTAGCAATACTCAGAATGTTTGAGACAAAACATGCTTAGGTCTGGTCCCCTACAGCCACAAATCAAGGAGGAGAGCAAGTTCCTGGGCATGGTGGGGTAAATTGAGACCTGAGTCCTCTTTTTTTTTTTCCTTTATCATACAAGATTTCTTGAGGGTTAAGCCCACCTCCTCTGTCTTCTGCTTGTCAGTCTGAATACAGCACATGCAACATAACTGCAAAAACTGTGAAGTTTGAGAAATGCATTACTGTGAATTGAGTTACATTTTTTCCCCCAAATCTTAACAGTACGCACAGAAAGCCAAGAACTGAAAATACACAACAGCATATAGTTTAAACACAGCTACTCTTCTGTGCAATATTTTAACCAAATCTAGCATCCTTAAGTGGTATCAAATACTTTAACCAAATCTTGCGCAATAAACAAATGACAGTGGTCAGTATTTAAAAGAAAAGCAAGATGAGCTGAATGCTTTTCATGGCAAAAGGAGAATCTTTTCCTTATGAAAACATCACACAGCCACATAGCAAGAAGGGTTACAAAGTTATTTCATCTCCATTGACAGTGCTTTCTCCATCTGTTCTTAAGCATAGTTGCACTCAAATCTTTGGTCATTGAAATAAGATTTATGAGGATAGATTGACCGCTCAGCATCAAAATCTTGCATGGGATTCAAGACAAATGAAGCTTTGACAACCCATGTCATCTGAACCCAGCTAACGGAATCTCAACATTACACACCAAATCCAATACACAAGGAATAAAGTCAAAGAAAAGAGTCAAATTCCAAAATTCTCAAAGCACATGCTTCAATTCTTACAAGGAGCAATGGCTGGGGAAGTTCTTGAGTGAGTCAGATGTGCTATGGAGATTTGGATCGCCTCCTTTGCCTCCACAGGGATGGACAGAAGCTACTCCTCTATGTGGGATACATTTTATACCCTCTGTGTAACTACACACAGGTATAAAATGTGGTTTAAACACAGGTTAAAAGCACTTTTTTCTTGAATTCTTATAGTTCTGCAGGCAGCGTTGTTATTGATACAGGATGGCCTCTTTACCAAAATGAAAAAGGAAAGATACAGTCCTCAGTAAAAGTATGATTTTAAAAGTGACTATGTCTCTGCATGCACGTCTCTGCATGTCAACCATAGCTTGGCTGAGCAAATGAACACTTAGGAAAATCTAAGAAGAATTTTCAGATGTTTAAAAATTTATTTAGAGACAGATAAGAGGGATACTTATTTCTTGTTATTTCAGCCATTAGCACAAGAAGGGTAATGCTATCTAAGTACTGAGGGTTTTTAGAATCATCCTAAAAGCAAGTGCAATGTAAGACGTGCTGCATATAGACCCACCAAGAACTGTTTCAGCTAATTCCATTACTTTATTGGAAAATGAACAGAGAAGTAGCTCTGTTAAGGAAATATGGAGCAGAAAAATCTAATTGAAGCAAAGTGGGATGTAAAGTATCGTGCAGCATTAGCAGCTGTATGCCAGTCCAAGTGAAACTGCTGACTGTAACTCCCTCCTACATATTGCAGTCCAATGGGTTCCTAGCAAGGAACCTCTTGCTAGGAAAGAGGCTTGGCTAGTGCCCTTCTTATTTTCCACAAGCCTTTCAGGGCAGGTTTCAAGAAATACTGCCAAATATCTGTACCTAAGAAAGCACTCTAACATGTCTACAGACTTACCTCCCGAATAATTCTTTAGCTTTCTTATTTTATTAGTCTCAGCACTGAAGCCTTTTAAAAATCTCTCACTTACTGTCCCTGATTTTCAGCCAAATTCCCTGATTTTCTCTCCCTGCTTCACTAGATCATTGTCATCTCCTTGCCAAGAACCCAGAAGAAACATTATTTTTATTTTTGCAGGTTTCTTCCAATTCTAAAAACTTCTCAGAGCTGAAATACTTTTCAGCCTTTCAATTTCACTTATTCTCATTTATGCTACACACTCTTCCTTTTTTCTTTCAAGCTTTCCTTTCCTTTATGGCTTTTCCTGCATTCTCCCCCACTATATAGATGCAGAGAGAATGGTTTTTACCCCATCGCAAGCCCAGCAACTGAGTCTCAGCCCATAAAGTTCAGGTCAGCTCCATCATTATTTGGTCTGGCTACTCTCTTCCATTCCATTCCATAATAAAAGAAGTCAGGGAGCTAGGTCACAGCCTACATCAACTATTATCTGCTGGTTTTGTTCTCCAGCTTTTCCGAAAAGGAACACTGAGAAATCTAAATAGAGAATTTCAGCTGGAACTGTAAGGCCAAATGGTAGAGGGAGATCTATGTCTCTCTGTGATTAAAAATGGGCCCACCTTTAAACCAGTAATAAAAAATTTCCTGGTGCAATGTCATAACATCCTGAGTCATTCAAAGACAGAAACACAGCAATGTAACAGATTTTGAGAGGCCTCAAAATAATGAAACACTTCTGGTCTGATAACATAAAAGACACATTTATCATTGTGTTTGTCACTGAAAGTATTCTTAGCAGACTCAGTTGAGTGAATGAATTTTCAAAGAACTACAAGTCCTGCCATGGAGTCCCAACAGAAAGCTGAGAAAAGCAGATAGAAGAAAAACAACATTGGAAATCTGTGACTTATGCCTTATGCCCACTTTACTGGTTTGATCTGATATGAAAGGTCTGGCAACAAAGAAGGGCTGGGAACAACCTTGGTGGGGGCCCTCACATGAGCGTGCGTGTTTACTTGTGCAGATTCATTCATAATTTACTTGAGAACTGAATTAGGGTCACCTAGCTGCTGCCAGGGGTTGGTAACAAATGATCTGTACAAATACTGAAAGCCTGCCTGGTCAAATGTGATAAAGGTTTGTTGTTTTACAGGAGGTTTCCTCCTATAAACAGTGTAACTGAATAAAAAGTACTTAGCTTTAGAAAGCATGGAATGGTCAATAACCTTGTTGCTGCAAAGGAGAGAAGCACAGCTGTAGAAATTGCATTAATTACTCCTCTTATATCCCAGACCACTTCAGAAGACTGCATGATGGAAGGCAAAAACCACAAGTTTCTGTCCCACCAAACTCACCAGCATACAGCCGAAGGTCTAAGTATCAACAAATATGCATAAGGAGACAACAAAAGGGTGAGAAATGAACTTGCACCAGAAAGTGGTACCAAGATCTGTCGCAAAAGCTACGTGGCCCTGGAAAAGTTTCTGCCTTCATAATGTGCAGAGTAAGGCATTCCTATATTAGGGGTTTTGAAGATCAGCATTTCTGGCCTGCTTCCTTATATGGTAAGGAATTGTAAGGTTTTGAAGATAAATGTAAAATGTAATAGCTCTCAAATCAGTAAAACTCATGTCATTGCTCTTTTCAGTACGGTGGATCCAGTATGCATTCAAGTTTTTCTTCATTCATGTTCTCATCTTTCAAAAATTAATCATTAGATTTGCAGATAATCATAGAATGACTTGGGTAGAAGGGATCTGAAAGATCATCTGGTTCCAACCCCTGCCTCATTTCCACCATGGCCAGGTATGTCAACCATTAGAACAGGTTGCTTAGGGCCCTATCCAGCCTGGCCTGGAACACTTACAGGGCCGGGGCAAGAGGTATTATGCTGCATCAAACCAGTAGTTGCCAAAAACAAAACAAAACAAAACAAAACAAAAAACAAAACAAAAAACAAAACAAAACAAAAACAACAAAAAAAAGGGAACCTCCCCCCCCCAAAAAAAAAAACAAAAAAAAAAAAAACAAACAAAAACAACAAACAACACCCCCCCCCAAAAAAAAAAAAAAAAAAAAAAAAAAAAAAAAAAAAAAAAAAAAAAAAAAAAAAAAAAGAACCCCCCCCCCCCCCCCAAAAAAAAAACAAAAAAAAAAAACCAAAAAAAAAAAAAAAACACCCCCCCCCCAAAAAAAAAAAAAAACAAACAAAAAAAAACAAACAAACCAAAACCACCAAGCTTTGAAAAATATTCAGAGGTCTTCAATGGGTCCAAAAATGATGTGGCAGACCTAAATAAAATTAGCTGACCTATATACATCTTGAAGGCAATTGCTCAGAGTTTAGCTAGGTATATATCAGCTAGATCATCTCTGAAAGAAAAGAGAGCAGACAGCTTTGAAGTAAAAGAGAAGTTAGTAAGGGAATCATACTGGAGACAGTATTAGGGAAGAGAAACAGGTAGTTTGGCTCATTAACAGAGAAGTTAAGGAGGAGGTTTATTGTGATATGCCATAAAATTAGTAAGACTACTACTGAGTCCACAGTTTTATTTGAGACTAAAGAATGTCTCGTGTCCAAAAGCTTGACTACTTTCTTCTACTAAATCAGCTGATCTAGTAAGGACCTCTACCTGTGATTTCTGTTTCTTATGGCCTGCTATATTGTCCACAGTCACTTTTCAATGTCACAGACGTCATACTGAAGTAAGGGGAATTCCCCAACTTGCTCCCCCATACGGTGCAACTGGCACTAAAACTCTCTTTGTACCAGCCATGATTAGCTGAGAAGATAAACTTGGACACAGGTCTTTGAAGGATGTGATGAGCAGTTACAAAACAAGAATTATAGAGAGTTCCCTATCAGAGTTGTACAATATAAGCAGCTCATAAAAAACTGGATTAAAAATTGGAAGACCCCTACTTCAATATACAGTTTATGGTCCTGTCCATTTCTGTTTATCATCTTAATCACTTAATGGCCACATTCTCCAGCACGACTCTGCAGCGCATAAGAGCACTCTTACTGATTATCTGACATCTCCCAATCCTACCACCTATCACAGATGTCCCAAATTGCTACTCCTGCTGATGCCTCATTTCTTGCTCTTTTCCTCTTCTCTCACTTCTCATCTGGATCAACACACAGCTTTGATCTGTCTTAACTCTCCAAGTGCAGTTAAGAAGCAATACAAAACAGAAAAACAGTGTATAAATAGTAACTATTAGGAAAATGCTTTTCCCTTCATTTCTATTACTTCAGAACAAAACTCTGTCATCTCTAATACAAGTAATCACAAAAGGGTGTCATTATAAGTTTCCATATAATATTTGAAGACTGACAGTAGCTCTACACGTACCTAAGAAGCTAGAAAGAAGAAACACATTGTTTTAAGTGAAGTTATAGATGTTAAATGTGCCAGGGATGAAGATGATAATGGAACCAAAACATTTTCTACTATGCTAGTCGTAATTGTTACTGGCTACATAAAGAAAGGTTTACTCTTTGCTGTACCTTTTTCTCAATTAAAACACATTTCCTCAACATATATTGACATAAATGATTCTGTGCTTTATCCAAATGGGCTTCTTGAACATAACCTTCATCAGTGTTAAGTGCTTAATAACTACAAGCTAAATGCAATGGTCTCTCAGCTGGACCATTATACCCATTAAATCTTTGAATAAAGCAATTTTGAACTTATGTACAAAGTGGGATGTTTCTAGTGGTTTGGGGTTTTTTGTTTGTTTGTTTGTTTGTTTTTTGTTGGGTTGTTTTTTTTTTTAAAGCAAGAATCATGCCAAAAATAATTCTGTACTATAGGTTTTTTTAAAAAGCTAAAAAAACCAAACAAACAAACAAAAAAACATTTAAAAGAAAAATGCTGGCTGGGAATTTCAAACTACAAAATCTTTATTACTTTTATAATAGATAATACAGGAAAAAAGTCCAGAAACTTCATAGCAGTCACCTCTATGGGATCTAAAATATTCAGAACATCTCTTGATAATATCTATTAGAAGAATATATGGGATCCCTTAAATAACAACAAAAAAAGCCTTAAACTTTTCCTGAAACACTAAAACTTCCACTTTAAGCAGGGCTTCTCCAGAAGATACTGCGGAATACAGAATGCAAAAGCTCTGCAGCCTTGATGTAGTGCTGACAAAATGTTGAAGTTAACCAGTGAAGTTCACTTCATACCTAAGATGTTATAGTCAGAAGCATCGCAGGGCTTCTAAAAAATTTAAATAATCATGGAAAATATAAATTCAGCCACAAAAATAGTACTGAAAAACTCTAAGGTTCAAAATGCACTCAAATCCACCTGCTTCATATCTTAAGGGTCACCCACAAGAGCTATATCATTATAAACTGCTATACCAAACTGATCTTCATATAGGCAATAGGCTGCATCAAAATATAAATAATCACTAGCAGAAGTGTCAGAAAAAAGCAGACAGAGCTTAGGCCTTTTTACTGTGTCAGTCATGGATTTTAAAACAACCAACCAAGTGTCCTTCTATCCCCAGTTAGTACTAGCTATTAAATTTATTTTCCTATGAGCAACTAATGTAAAGAATGCAGGGCCATGGGTAACGTGATTGCTGTTGCCCAGCCCAGTGAACAGAACTGCTGCATCTGCATTGTGAACAATCTGGAGGCTGTGGGGAAACATTGATGAAAATCCTGATAAAAGACAATGAAAAAATAAACAGACTGTACAGTGAGAAAAGCATGAGTGTTGTTTCAATGTTTGCTCAGGATAAATAATGCTACAGCCTGTATGAACTATGCAGCTGGAAAATCATCAAGCCATACCTGATAGACATGGACCGATTACAAAGAGAAGGCATTGTCAAGCTACTTATGTCCAGCTTCCTAACATAGTCCCAAAGTATTTTTAAGAAACCCATTTCATACAGAATATACTGCAAGGCAGCTATATTTGACAGCAATTTTAACTATGAGAGAGTGTAAAATTAAGGATTAAGCTTTTAACATGTGGACATTTTCTTGGAATGATACACTTGAGATAACAAACGTACCCAGCACAGCCAACATGACAGAGCAAGAAGCTGTTTTCTCCAGACTTTCAACAGAAAAAACAATTCTTTATCTCTTAAGTGAAATTTACAGCCTCAGCAATCAGTGTGATTGAGGCACTCATAAGATTGAGTCAGCCCACCTTTAGCAGTTCACCAGATACATTTTTTTTATGCCCAACCTAAGTATTTTTTAGTACTGTGACAAGACCTCTGTCCTTCAGCACTTTTGACATCAGATTTAGCAGAGATGGGGTTCATGCCTACAGACCATTTTGTGCTATGATGGTTCTGACAACAAGGACTTCTGATCATCATCTTATAACCTAGTCTAATGGCCTTTTACTGGTGCAAACCCGCATATCCCAAGATAAAACTCCACTTAAAGAAGACCTTACTAATTAGCCCTTGAGCACAGTGGCCAAGAACTTGGGCCAAGAATCCAGGAATGTGTACCTCGAGGTCAGGTGTGGAACTTGTTACACCACAGATCTACACTGCTGATGTTCTGTGGAGTCCTAAGTAAATAGTAAGAGAAAGACCAGTGCTGTCTGAACTGATGGGGTCATGCTGAAACAATTTCTTTGAGGTCAATTTAAAATGACCTCCCAAGCAATGTTCCTTCATGATAGCGGAAACTGCAGATTATCTGCCCATTTAATCTAAATGAGTCCTATGATCACTTCAGTAAAAATGAATGTAGTAGCTCAGAGATGAGGAATTAAAGCTTATGTAATTTTTTTGACAACTATAATTGGTGAGTATTATTGTTAGTGCATCATCTCTATAGTAATAGTCTAGTCCTACACAAAGATTCTGGTTTTGTCTAGTTCGAAGAGGAGGCTGAGGGGCAACCTCATTGCTCCCTGCAGGTTCCTGAGGAGGGGGTGGGGAGGGGACGGTGCTGGGCTCTTCTCCCTGGGAATGCCTGAGAATGGGTCAAAGCTTTTCCAGGGGAGATTCAGACTGGACATTATTAGGGAGCATTTCTTTACCAAGAGAGTGGTGAAACACTGGAACTGGCTTCCTAAAAGATGGTTGATGCCCCAGGTATGTTGGTGTTTGGAGGCATTTGGATTCTGCCGTTAATAATATGTTTTAACAACATTTCAGCCCTGAAGTGGTCAGGTAATTGAGCTAGATGATCAGTGTTGATCCTTTCCAAACGAACTATTCTATTCTATTCTATTCTATTCTATTCTATTCTATTCTATTCTATTCTATTCTATTCTATTCTATTCTATTCTATTCTATTCCTGATGCTATTACACTTCTTCAGCTAGGGAAGATGTTAAAGCATCTCAACCTGGTGATACTAAGGTTTTTCCAAAGAGAGTAACTCCATTCACTTAATATTAATTATAAATGCCATTCCCAGTATATCACCCTGATTTTTAAATTTTTTTTTTTTTGCATGTGATTAACTCTAAAGTTAATGACTTGGCCTAGCCTGAAGGAAGTACTAGCTTGAAATTCAACAAAAATCTAGCATGGAACAGAAGCATTACTGTAAGTCTAAGTAACTTGGTGGAAGTATTGCCACTGCTTCTTCTCAAATCCCTGCTAAAATTTCTCAAGAACTTTGCATCTCCAGGAATTTTTTCATGTGCTAGTTCTTCAAGCATTAAGACTTTTAGCACTTCCTGTAGTAAGGAAGAACATGCATGTTCAGGTGAGATACTAGAATTTTTCTATTTTGAGACAGTTTAAAACTCTGGTCTGAGGAGACAAGAAATTATAAGACCTATTGTTACCTACTGAGGTAGAAATACAACTAGAATTTGGATACGTGACTGGGATTCCCCTGCACAAATACAGAGCAAGAGAGTCAAGTGGTAAAGAGAGGAGACATAGCTGTCCTGCCTGTACTTATCACCACGGTAAATGATGAGTGGAACTCTTAACAAATCCCTGCTTTCTGCTCTCAGCCACATGTCCTGATCAGTAGGTCTTGTAGCCTCCCATCCCAAAGAATCACTAGAAAAGGGGAGCAGGAAAAGATGAATCACAGGGCAAGTTAGGAGAAAAACACACATACATCTGCTTTGTTTAGCCTATTTGCCAGAGGAAAGGAGGCTTATAAATCAGTTGTATGTGGTTCTGTGTTCTTCAGTGATAATTAAACCTTTTCATTAAGTGTAAGAAGAGTGGTGGGAGGTCTCAGCATTAGAACTTTTTAACAGTCTAGTAAAGACTGGTGAGAGAGCTAACTATTTCTCCAATGAGAAATAAAGGTTCACCACCAATTTTCTTCTTAATAGATGCCAAGTTAATCATGCAACCATTAGAACAGCTTCTTCTCTAGATTGCTTGCATTGCAGATCACTGAATATCAACCCAAAAGACAATACAAGAGAAACTGAGACCTACTCAGTTCCCTGCTTATAGGAATGTTTATCGTGCTAGCTAGAAGACATTATAAGAATTCCTCCATCCACTAAACATCTGCCCAGTGCAATGTGTTAAGTAACATGAACCAAGCAAATTATAGAGCCTAGCTTTTTAGAAGACTATCACATTTACGGAGCAGATGGATTTTTTTTTTTTAAGGAAACAAGGCCAGAACTATAATTGGCTCTGGGATGGGCAAAGAGAATATCCGTTAGGAAAGGAGAATGTGAAATGCTGAAATAAGTTGGAGTGACAGCATAATATTTTGATTATTAAAATAGAATCATGAAAGCCTTTTCAGTCCTATTGGACTAAGTTACATTACATTGAAACCCTAGCACTAGGGAAAAAATTGTGCCAAATTTTTAAATTCTATGCAGACTACTCTGAGTATTCAATAACTGTTCAGTCTAGCTTCACAGTAAGGTCAAGGTGAGAAGGACTTCAAAAAGAGGAGGGGATGACCCAGAACAGTTTTTGTCATCGGGGAAGTTTGTGTCAACTTCAGGGCAAGACAGAGATGGCTGGACAAAAATGAAATCTAATCTCTCAATACAGTCTTGAATTGGACTACATTCTTTTCAGCTATCTGTGCACTTCACACCATTGAGACCTCTTTCCTGACCAGACAGATTATCATTTTGATGTTGTAAAAACTGAATTCCAGTCCACTTTAAACTTGGACTGGATACATCAAATTGACTCTGCTGGGTAGCTTTTAAAAAATATTTCCCCCTGGATTTTTCAGAGGCAGAAATAATGTTTAATTCTGAAACCTTCTTTACAATGTTTTATTAACTTAATGGTTGGACTCACTGGGCACATTTGCAAAATTAAGTGTAATTAATTTATGTGGCTAATCTTAGAAATTTAAAACTTTAGAAATTTACTCTAAACAATCCTGTTACAGAGATGGCAGTTTCTGTTACTGCTATGCAAATCCTACCTACATTTCAAAGCTACTCCCTAGTACCTGGTGTTTTGAAAATGCCTTTTTAATTACATTATAAGCAAGTTCCTACTAAAATAACAGTATTAGTCATTAAAAATAGGATGTTCTATAATGTATAAGGATAACTGGACTTCTGTGACATGCATGGTGATGGAATTTTTTTCAATTGCATGATGACAGGATCATTTTCCATAGGACTTGCACCTTGTTCAGTGTGCCAGCATTCACCTACTGAGCTGCTGTGCAGCACGCTGTCCATTCTTTCTGAATGCTGTCTCTTTATCCAGCAAAATCTCTTCCTTCTCCCTCCTCACTAGGTTTTTGCCAAGGCTTATTGTGTGCTGACAAGTAAGTTTCCCTGGTTAGTTCCCATCCTCATATCTCATCTTTTACATAGTCTTAAATTTATTCCCTTCCATAAAAACTGAGGCCTAGCTGGCCTATCCTAGGCTTAGATGCTTTCCTATCCTAGTCCTAGTCCTTTCCTATCCTAGTCCTCAGCTCACGAGAGCTTTTCCTGAGCATTCTTCTCTTTTCTGTGGGCCTTTTTCCTTCTATCTTCATGTCAATTGATATTTTCTTCCATTTCTACCAGAAGCAAATGGGATACCTGTTTCTCTCATAGGTTCTTCCTGTGACTTTTCCCTTCAGGTTATAGAGAAAGAAGTGTAAACAGTCAGTACAAAGACACAGATGTACATGCAATCAAGTCACACAAGGGAACCATAAAATTTACAGCCTGTTCAACTACAAACATCAGAAAAATCTCAAACATGCATGTGCAAACAAGTGTTAGCATAGGGCTAGATGTGGTAGTCCTCTGTCACACATTCAAGCTGAATACTGGCAATCCTATGGTTGTTCTTTTTTTTTTCTATTTAATGTGGAAACCAGAAGGAATTATGTTTTTTTCCTCCACTCTAACACAACACAAAGGAACCAAGGGAAGGGGGGAGGGCAGTCACTAACAGCAGCTATTCTATTGTTTTCTCTCAAAAACTTGGCAAAGCAACAAACTAGACACAGCTGAAATGTGCTGGCTAAAAATTTCTCAAAACTTTCATCTGAGATAGAAACAAACCATGCCTAATACCATCACAGAGAGAGTTTGTCAAACCCGCAGATACCTGAAAAAAGGGTTGCATACTAAAAAATATTAGTAATCCCTATATATGTACAACATTACCAGCATTGCCTACCATTCTGATTCTCACACTTTTATGCATCTGATGCATGAATTATGAATTAATGGTATGCTCTAAATGCATAGTTTGTTTTGGGGTTGTTATTTTGTAGTTAATCAAGGAACACTTCCTTGATTTTGGTATCTTTAGAAGTAATTAGTTTCAAAACAGGTCTACAAAAATTGTCTCAGCTCAAACATGATCTCCCATACTGAGGAAATTAGGAGTTGGAGTGTTCTTTGTTCATGAGTTTGCATTTGAGATTTTGTTTATTTTTTAAATCCTTTCACGGCTCATTTGCTATTTCAAGTCAGAAAGAAATCCCCTTCCTAACAGACTTCCCTCAGTTTATTGTGATCAGAAGGCAATTATATTTCATCGTCTTGAGGAAGATAACAGAGCACAGGAAAGGACCTGAGCATCCTGGGGAACACAAAACTAAACACGAGCCAAAAAAGTCCCCTTGCTGAAAAGGTTGAACGGTATCCTGGGTTACACCAGGAAGATGGAGGGAGGGTAATCCCTGCCCTCTGCCCAGCACTGCTGAGGCCACACCTGCAGGCCTGTGCTGAGTTCTGGGCTCCCCAGAGTATGGAAGACATGAACACACTGGAGAGAGGGCAACAAAGGGACACAAGGATGATGAAGGGACAAGAAAGTATCTCGCCAAGGAGGAAAGGCTGAGGGAGCTGTGGTGACCCTTCAGCCTTGGAGAAGAGGCAGCCCGGCGGATCTCATCCACCGGTACTAACATCTGCAGGGAGAGCGCCAAGAGGACGGAGCCCGGCTCTTCCCAGTGGTTTTAGTCCTTTTTCCCGCAGGGCCACAGGAGCAACGCTCCTCGTGTGTAGCGCCGCCGCTCCCAGCCTAAGCGACAGCACCCTGACACGGTCCTACCCCGACTGGCGCAGTGGAGTATTTTGAAGCATTCTCAAGCTCCGCTTTACCCGAGAGGTGCAGAAGCGGGTGCGCGGGGGCGTTGAGGTCCCCCGGAGAGGGCGCGGCGCCGGCCCCGGAAGGGGGGGGGTGACGTGCCGCCGCCGCAGGAGGCCATGGCGGGGGCTCCGCCCGCGGCGCCGCGGGGATTCCTCGGGGCGGGGCCTCCTCCCGCTGCCACGGACGTGCCGCTGCTGGCCCCGCCCCTATATAAGGGGCGGCCTCAGCGTGGCCCCGACCGCGGCCGTCGCGTCTCCCGCAGCCGACCTGCGTTCGGGCACCATGGCAGGTCAGTGTG
>VXBN01001968.1:18507-51348 GCA_013397395.1 Sinosuthora webbiana
CTATTTTTAGGCAGCCGTCCCGGCGGCGAGCGGGCTCCGGCCGGGGGGGGCAGGGGCTGCCCGCGGGGGGGTCGGAGCCGTCCCGCCGGGCACCGCTGTGCGGTTTGAGAGGGCGCGCCCTGTGCCGGCTCTCTCCGCGCCTACCTCGATGCTCTGCCCCAGGTCCCGTCCCCTAACGGGAGGGATGTAGCCGGCGTGGTGGGGAGCAGGATGGGCCGGAGAGGCCACTGTAGGACTACAGCGGCTCACAGGGGAAAACAACCCAGCCCTCTCCTGAGACGCCGGAGAGAGCTCGTGATTTCTCTGATTTTGATACTTTGCAGTGAGTAGCTTCTTACCGGCTCTCCACGTACGTGTTGCTTTGTTCTTCCGTGGTTTTTTTTTTTTTTTTTTTTTGTGTTTTTTTTTTTTTTTTTTTTTTCCACCAGGCNGTTTTTTTGTTTGGTTTGGTTTTTTCACCCGATTTTCACCTGAAGTTGTCAGCAGAGTCGGTTTCATTTTCAGGTCTGGAAGCCTGCAGGAAGTTTGCCCCCCGATGCATGACTTGATAAGATGCTCCCGTCTCTCTAGGAATCCCGTACTCAAAAAAAAAATCAGATATGCTAGCAGCTAACTCAGAGAACAGGGGGAAAGGCAAGCACCTGTGAACTCTGGCTATGCCTACGAAAAATCTTCCAGGGGAATTTTTAAATGACCTGGGCCAAGCGCTCCAGTAACCTCCGGCTTACCATCAAATAAAAGATCGCATCTAGCTCAGACTTCCAGGATGCTTGTGGATGTATAAGGGCTAGTCTAAAACTCTTGCAAAGAGATATTGTAGCCTATGAACTTGGGCATCCAAAGAGGTCTCTGAAGTAGCATGGTTTTGTCTGGGTAAGTCAATTAGGAAGCTGTGCAACTGCCTCTCATTCTACGTGGTGTTGAAGACATACTGTCACGCGTACTGTGAGTTCATTGTGTTTTGGGCCTAACAGTGGCTGCTGTGTAAACATAAAATTCTGTGGAGAAAGTGTTTACAGAGAAAGGGAAAAGGATGAGAAGGGAGACCCACACAGCTGAAATACCTGTTGTTTAGGTAGAATGGACTAGTCTTTTGCAGATATAACTTCCATAATAAGCACCAACTGATCTTGCTCAAATTGTAGCATGGGCTCATGTACTTACAAATGTACATAGTAGAATATGTAGAACACAGTTTATTTAAAACCTTGGGAAGTTATGCTGACTTAGCTGACCTCCAAGTTGACAATATTCACCTCCTGTCAAGCAGTTGTAAAGTTTCCTCCTAGAGCTGGGATGCAGTAGGGGGCTTCTTAGCCTTTACTCCATCATTAAATTGACGTTATTTCTCTAAAGACCTTTGTGAGTGAATATTCAGTTTCAAGATGAGATGGAGTAGAAGTATATCTGCTAACAGGTCAATGAAGGAAAGACCTGTCTTTCAGTGGCAGGGTCACTTTAAGAATTAGTCTCACACTGCTAGAGAGAAAAAAAAAGCAACATTCAGATGAATGTTGGGCACAATCCCATTTTGTCTGCTCTGGATTTTTAGTGAGCTGTCTGAGAGCATAGTGACAGACTTCCACGTATTGAATAGCAGCATGCAAATTGTGCAGTGAAAAACCCTGCCCTGTTAGGAGGATGTTTATACAACTTAAACTGTTACACACTTGCCCTTTCAAAGAAACGTAAAGTTGTTCTGCAGACTTGCTGAATATGAACTCGTACAAATAGGCAGCTAAAAGTGAATGGAAACAAAATATCTTTACTCCTGGCATTACGGAAGCTTTTTTCGATCTTTGTGATTGACTACTGTAATCTAAATCCCTTGGGACTAGTTGGTTTTGCTGCTAAGCAAAATAGAAGGTTTTGTAACTGGTCTATGTATCTTGCAGACCAGGTTTGCAGAGCTTATAGCAATTATGGTACATGATTGTTGTCAACTGTTAAGGGGGTATTAAGTGAAAAAGATATTGATGATGACTGCCTCATGAACTTAGGAGTTGTGCCAGACAACAATTTTTCTGAAAGGAGTCAGCACTTTAACCTTACTACTAGGCTTGATAGTAGGCCTTTGAGTGTCCAGAACTCTCACTCTGATCTAACCTTGTTAACACCTTCTGTAAAGAAAAGAAATCAAAATTGCTAAAATATATTTGAGTCTTGAAATTCTTAGGAAGAAACTGTTTGGTTGATAGAGTGAAAAATGGATTGGTAGAAAAGAGCATATATCACTCTGTAAAGTGATATAATTTTGAAAGGAGGTCTACATGAAAATAGTTCACAGTGAACTGAAGAACTTCTATAAGTTACTTGTTTTCTTTTGTAGTCTCACTCTGGCACTTTAAAGCAACGTGAAAGAATGCAAAGCTTGTATAATATGGCTTCAATAAGTACTATATGGCAAAACAATCTGTCTTAAGCTATATTTTAGATACAGCTGGAGCAGAAGATTATAGTACCTCTTTTTGCTCGGAGTAAAAATTGTTCCTGCAGTTTTAAATTGCTTTTTGTATTACTAGTTACTTCCCATTTAAATCTTGCATTCTTGTGACAGAGCTGTGAGCATGGGTTGCAGAACAACTGATTGCAAAATCCTGAGCTAGCAAAACTTAAAACTGTTGTCTAAGATATAATTCAATGCTTACTTTCATTTGAAAATGAAATGCAAGTTTTACGCTGCTTTAGCTTCTGGGTTGAGAGCTGAACACAGAGAAACTCTACAAAACCCTACTAACTTTAGGCTAAAAGCAAGCCCACAGACTCCAAACACTTTTTACATAATAGCATATTAGTGGCCAAAGTAAGGCTCTTTAGAATTTTGGATTGTCTCTACATTTGGCATGATTTATTTAACTTGTGGGCAAATTTGAACTGGTGTTCTCTTGCAGCAGTCTTGGTTTTGTGTGTCATTTTACTGCATTTTGGCGGGTGTCAAGTTACCAATAGCAAGTAATCTGCTTCATTGAGTCACATAGGAAAGCCCTATACAAAGAATTTAAGAGCACATTGTAGATGTCTCACAGCATGACTACCTAATAATACTAGGTGTCTAATGTATCTGTGTCAGAATGAAGTAGTGGATCATGCTAACTTGACCAAGTTCATTTCTTCCAGACCAGTCTTTTGTGACTCTAGCCACAAATGACTCATATGTGAAAGGAGCACTGGTACTTGGTTCATCTTTACAACAGTACAGAACAACAAGGAAGCTGACTGCACTCATTACTCCTCAGGTCTCAGATCTTATGAGGTAAGGTCACTTACATACTTCAGGCTGCAACAGTTCCTGCTGATGTGCAGGTTGAAAAATGGAAGTTAAATTCCTTAACAGTAACCTTTTGAAACTCTGGAAAGTAAACAGCTAATTTCAGAAGAACTCATCTATACTATCTGGAGTTCTGTATGTTCTTCAGACTGTTTATGTTTTTTTTCATCCCGACTATGAATTAAACAAATAGTCTGTATTTAGATCTCTAAACCATGACTTGATACTGATATTTCCTCTGGATCTTTGCTCTTTTGTAGTCCTACTTAGAATTGTCCAACAATGTGATATTGCCTGTGCATTTGTTAATGCTGTGTGTATGCATGTGGAGGTGGGAGCAGGGAATTGGTATTTATTTGTTTTGCAGAAGTATTCCTGATTGAGATAATATAACACAAGCTTTCTTGAAATCTAGCAGACACTTCAAATTTTATCATGGGAGAAGAAAGCGTGCAGAACTAAAGTAGCACCTGAATCAGCAGCTGAACAGAGCCATCTAACAAGGTCACCACAGTACATCAAATGAAATTAATAGGCAACTGCTTCCTACAGCCTCCTTAGAATAGTCTCACTATGGAGTGGACTGGATTCTCTTTCCACATGTAAGAGGGTAAAAAAAAAAAGACAAACAATGCAACAGTTATTAACTATGGGAACTACAGATGATAGGTCAAGATTCTCTACATAGGGAAATAATTCTGGAAAGAGTTAACAATATATAGACACAATAGAGAGGTAAGTCAATAAAAAATGCAGTGACTCTCCCTGGAGTCTCCTGGCAGCTAAACGGTCATATCAATATATAAGATGTGGCATATAGGAACAGCCATTCCAGCCTACTAGGTGAGTGTGCTCTTCTAAGATGAACCCTAAATGTACCTATGTGCTAGTGCAAGCCAGCTAGTTCTATGCCCATAGACCAGTGATACCTGTGTACCTAGTGGTGTAATTGGAGCTTGCATTTCTCACCCTGTCTCTGCTAACAAAGTATGCCTGAAGTTCAGAAGCACTGTCCACACCAAACTGTCAGTATGAAGACTGCTTTGCAAGGCAGAGTTCCAAAACCCATTTACAAGCTCTGTGGCTCAAATTGTACTGGTAACTGCTGAGCATTCAAGATACGCTGTAGAACAGTAAGAATTTACTGATGTTCATGCTGTTTTAAGCAGCATGAACACCTTAATCTCTTGAACTAATGGTAATGCTGTATTGATGGTAAAGCACAAGTTGGATATCTGCCAAAAAATTTCACTACACTGCCTGAAAATCTGTTACTCTTTAGCGAATATGATAATGGCTCAAAGCATTTCTGTACCCACAGCCATGACTAAGTCAGTCTTGAAAAGACTTTATGAGATAAAGTTTTAACAACTGGGTCTAGTCAGATGTCTCAAAAGTCCCAGATGTCACAAATCCAGAACAGTGTAAGTATTGCATAAAATTTTATCTCAGCTGTTTGGGATTCAGCTACTGCCCTGCTCAAGCTAGTCTAACTTGGCTTCCTATTTCTTAATTGCCTGCTCAGAGTAGACCATTAAGTTGGCAGAAATCAGAGTCTGGATTAAAAAAAAGGTTTGTGGAAAGTTTGTACTACATAACTATGACTTACCAGACTTGATAGCAATGCCAACTAAAACTATGTGGAAGAAAAAAAAACAACCCAAGAGTCTTCTCTGTTCCCCAGTATATGCAGTATATGCACATTACAAACTTTGTGGCAGACAGGTGTACTTGTGCATTCCAACATATGCAGTCAACTCTTACTTCTTTTCAACAAGAAATGTTGCCAGGTTCTCTGTCATTCCACTTCTCTTTACAGAATCTGTCACGTGGTCTGTTGTTGGAGTAACACTAGAACTAAATCTTGCCAATTGACTCTTCCCCAGGAGAGTGCTGGAAAAAGTCTTTGATGAAGTCATATTGGTAAATGTCTTGGATAGTGGGGATTCAGCACACTTGGCACTAATGAAAAGACCTGAGTTGGGCGTCACACTAACAAAGCTTCACTGCTGGGAACTGACGCAGTTTTCAAAATGTGTTTTCATGGATGCAGACACAATGGTAAGTGGCTGTGTCTCATGGTTCCTCCTGACGACCTAGTATCAGGGTTGTTAGATTTTTTGGTTTGTTTTTTTTCTTTTTTTTAAGAGCAGGTGTAATAGAAGCCTTTTACTAGATGTACAGTAAGAATGTGTGTACCTTTTAAACTAAATTAACTGACATGAAGTCTGTGGGGACTATTTCTGTAAAGTACTGTCTTCCGTAAGATGAACACTAATACAGGAACTTTCTTTCATGTCTTAACATTGATGCCAAAGTCCATTAAAACATGATACCACAATTCCTAACCTAAAAACATTTTTTTAAACTCTTTTGCAATTAGGTTTTGTCAAATATAGATGAGCTTTTTGAGAGAGAAGAGTTGTCTGCAGCACCAGATCCAGGCTGGCCCGACTGTTTTAATTCAGGAGTTTTTGTTTACCGACCATCCATTGAAACATACAGTCAGCTGTTACAGTTTGCCACAGAGAAAGGCAGCTTTGATGGTATGTATTAATTTGTGTTTCAGTGTAAGTTAGACCAAAATGGTGACAGTAGTTAGGATGGCTCATACATCTCATGGGGACTCTGTGTGATAGAATTCTCTATGTAGCTATGCAAAAATTGTATCCTTCTCAGAAAGAGAGGCTATCATTACAATATGTAGTAAAACTACTTTTTTCAGACTTCATGAAATAAAAACTGAATTTGGCCTCCAGACTAACAAGTATAGAATCACATAATAAGAAATGAAACTCCAGTATGATGCTTCAGACGTTCCTAACACTCAAGGCTTTGGATGTTCTATTCTAACTCAAGCTGCTATAGAAAAAAATATAGTACTGGTCAACTTGAGCACAGCTTCAGGGAATCAAACATTTGAAGATACAGCTTTCTCTTCATATGCTATGGGAAGGTTTCCTGTCATTATAGGCTGGTGACTGTCTCTTTCCCAATATCAAGTGCATGTAGCAGCCTTGGCTGCTTCCCACTATAGGTTACTTGGGATTGGCCACTGTACCAGGTTTAAGCTTGAGAAGCCAAGTTCTGCTGTCCTGTAAGTCTACTAAATCTGTTACTGTTGCAGTAAAAGTGTATGTTGCTTGGAGACAAAGGCTGCTGAGTATCACTGTCTCCTGTCGCTTAGTTTCATTATGTAACTACCGTGGTATGAAACAAAGTCTAACTTTAAAAGCTACAAAAAAACCATGAGTTAAAGACCATTAAATGGAACACTCAGATAGAAGGTAATGAGTTAGTGTGTTGACTTACCTCTCAGTACTTTTGTAGATATCCAGATGTCACTCCTAGTCTGTAGAATAATCCTTGTTACTGTAGGGACTCTTATGTGTGGCCTTCTAAAGGACATTAGTCACAGTTGCAGGCTCAATGCTACCCAATGAAAATGAGTACTGCCATGTAATAAAGGTCTGTACCTTGCTGTGCAAATTGATCACCTGCTATGGCAAAATCTAGAGCATAATTCTGAACCATTGCATTAAAACAAACAAACAAACCCCCCCAAAACCAGCCAACCAAAGAAACCAAACACCTCCCATCCTACCCTCCACAAAGAAACCCCCAACCCCCATAAAAAGCAAACAAGCAACCAAAAAAACCCCAATTGAATAGAACCACTTTTACAGTATGCTTTCTGACTTGAAAGCTAAAGCCATGGGATGATGAAATTTCCTCTGTCCTAAACGCAAAGCAATTGTTGCAGCAAAAATAGTTGGCTAATTGTTTAGGTATCAAATTTCTAGAACTGTAATTTGTACTTCTGCTTCAAAATTTACTTAGTTCTTATTAAATGGTAGCACTGATCTGAGTAAAGAGACCATGGAGACCTAGACCATCTGTATAAGCTACTGCTGAGCTCAGGACCTTGGTAGGGAGAAAGGGAATTGAAAATTAAATTGACCTAGAAAGTAATAAAATTATCTAGGAAACTTAGTAACAGAAACCTGTGAAGGGTCACTGCTTTTCATAGGACACAGGGATGCAAGTTTATGTGTAGTTGAAGTCAAGCTGCAAGTACCTTGTCTGCAGTAGGAGTAACTAGGGAATGGGATACCTTCCAGAGAATTTCTTACATGTAACAGCAGACAGGTGTCTCCTATGTACTGCTGTTGTCCAGAAATGGCAGAATGATGGCTACTTATGTAGACATCTACTCTGTCTAAACTTCACCTTTCTAGATAATAAAGAACACATCATGCAAGTACTCTAGATACCATATAAAAGTAGTGGATGGGAAAGAAAAGTTTGGTGTTAAAAGAAATCTGGTAGTACTGCTACCTTAAGAATGTTGCTATTGCCTAGACAATCCTCTGGCTCTTTAGCCTGGGATCCAAAATAGTTGCTTTTACAGTCTTGCTGTATTGTACCTTCATATGTATCTGTAAATATGTAGTTAATATAAGTACTGCTTGATTTTTCACCTTATGTCTGAGATCCTGTTTATATAACACTCCTGCTGAAGTCTGAATTAGGACACCTAGATGCCGCTTTCATTGCCTGCTTTGGCACATATGCATGCAATCTGAAAAAAAGCCTAGTATGTAAAACAATCTGAGCAAGAGAAACTCCTGTAGAGTAAGTTAAATACACTGTTGCTGCCCCTTAGGTTCTCTTATGATGGATACAAGTTCTTCAAAAGTGCTTTCTTTCCTTTATGGATTGAGAGACAAGTCAGAGGTTTGAAATTACTGGACTGAGTCTCCAGGCTGTTTCTCACTCTGCAATCTGCATGTATGCTGACAGCTGTAACAGGATACCTAGCATTTATATTTGTCAGTGTACTGTCTGTACATCTAAGTTTATGCTCAGCATCTCGATACTTCAGCTGCAAAAAGCAAATCCTGCACAAACAGCACTGATGGTATAAACCTTAATACTGCCCTAAATTGAATCATAGGTCAATAAAAACCTTTTCCTGAGTCAGCAGAGATTGAGTGCTTGAGGAAACAAAAGATTAAAATGAAACATTGTCTACTAAGTATGCTATCCCTTTACCTACTCTTTAGTAATGCTACTTCTGAATGCAGTGAATACAGCAAGTGAAAGTTGGAGGACTCCCTTCAATCTTCTTGAAAGAGGAATTATTACCATTTAAAGACTAATCGTATTCTTTGTGATAAAGAATGAATGAATATGGATAAATAGGATTTTTACTTCTCAGTTGCTACTTATATAAGCTAGTCTGCTCTGGGCTGAAGGGTATTTTTTTTTTTTTTTTTAGCTAATTACTACTGAGATACCAAACAACTTCATTTTCTTAACCTTGTAACAACATCTACTTGCAAACTAAGAGGTCACCCCTCTGAACACAGATTGTTATTCTCATTTAGTGGTTAGTCAGGAGCTTTTTAGTACAGAACTAAGAACACCTATTATCTGTTAAGGAATTTGATGGAGATTTACTAGAGTTGTCACTAAGATTATGCGTGCTTTTCTTATCAGATCACTGTGTAGGTAGATGCATCTGGGACTGCAGGTCTAACAAGCCACTGACACCCTAACTCTGTCTACTGAGATGATATTGGTCATGCATCTGTAAGCATAAATAATAAAACTAATTGTTGCCATTTGATCTTCTGAGCTACAGTTTTCCTGAAGCTGAACAGTGCTCAGTTGTACTGTTTTATTGTGGGGTCTTTTTGCTGCCTTATACAGATTAAATTTAAGGTGTAAAAGAAAATGAATGGCAGAGTTTGTGAGCAGCTTCCTATCTTTTAACAAAAGTAACTCCATACATACTATTTCATTCTCTGCATTTTTGGAATATTCAAAGGCTGCAAGGTTTACAGGGTTGTTTACAAATAGAGCTGTAGTGCTCTGTGCCAGACTTCTACAGGACATAACTGCATTACCAACTCTTACTTAGTAAGGTGGCTGAAAAAGATCCTCGAACAGCTGTCTGATGCTCATAGCCTATTAATGCTCTCTCTTTTAGGTGCAGATCAGGGGTTATTAAACACCTTCTTCAGCAGCTGGGCAACAACAGACATGAGCAAACATCTACCGTTTATTTATAATTTGAGCAGCACTTCTGTATATTCCTACCTTCCAGCATTTAAAGCGTAAGTTGAAAACTTCAAGAAGACTTTCAGAGCTTACATATTCTTAATTTCTTGTAACAGAATGAAGAGGCATGATGTGAGCTTACACAGGTTTTCTAGAAGGAGACTGTTCCTGTCACTCAAAATATCAAAATTTCTTCTCTTAAAAAAAAAAAAAAAAAAAAGGTTGAATTGATGAAACTCAAATGAATCATGTCAAGATAAATGCAGAGAGACAGCTGTACCTGTAGCTTAAATGACTCATCCCTGGTGATAACACTGAAATTGATTTAGAGTAAGAACATTTGACAGGTCACTTGCAAAAGGAAAAAACACTCCTCCAGTATAGGATACAGTCTAGTACAGTTCTAACCAATGGCAGTAGGCTCTTGAATCAACTCGAGCTGAACTTCAGCATGTCACTGGTGGTATCCTTCCCACTTAGATAACTTGCCCTTTTTTCACTCCAATTATTCAGGGTATTTAACAACCAGCAGTTACGGTTTCATCTAATCAGCCTATACTATTCAACTATAAATGTGGTGAACACAGATTTGTATCAAGCTAGAATTCTCTCCTAACAGTCTTTCTAGGACTGTCACTTCCTTAAGTAACAGCAAGATGGAACAAAGGATACAGCCAACCACATATCATTGCATGTTTCCTCTGTGACAAAACCTGTATCCTCCCTAGCTAGCAGCATTATTTTGGCATGTGAGTAAACTGTATGTCAGAGGCAGGGTCGCTCAAAGTGTTATAACAATCCAGGAGAAAGGGGGCGGGGGAAAAGAAGGGAAACTGAAGTGTTACTGAGAAACTCTTTATCTATTATGAGCTGCAGAAGTTGGAGGCAAGGGAGAGGGAAAGTGCCAAGTGCAAAAAAGCAGTCTGATCTCTGAATGACATCAGGTTACTAGTGTCTAAAGCAGCAGCTGGCATAAGCAGGGCTTGCTGGCTCAAGATCAAACTATGTCTTGTGATCAGAATTCTATTTGGAATGTTGTCCTGCTAAAAGTGGAACACTTATTTAAAGAAATATATGCAAGCCTCAGAGTGACTAAGTAGCTGGATAGCATTTGATAAACTAACATCTATTGTGAAGTATGCCCTCTTTCCATGGCTGGCTGTTAGTCACATGGTCTTCATTTTACAAATTACTTTGTTGCCACAAAGGACTAATTGGATCTGGGAGCTCCTGACAAAAATTCTCGCTAACTGAATCAGTTGGTTAACTGAATTCATCAGACCTTCAAAAATAGAATGCTGGAAGTGCAGCCCTTGTAAGTAACATTCCCTGCTCAATAGGTGGAACAAGTTCCCTCAGTTAGATCAGCAGCTACACTCCTGATAATCAGCAGTTGGAATATAGTGAAATTTAAATCTACTGACAGCAATAGCTAAGTTTTTTTGCAGCTTTGTACAGCGAGACTAGATTTCACAGCAGTCTCAGTAATCCTTTTTCCAAAGGAAAATGCCAATTCATGACAAATGCTCTCTAACTTCAAAACATTGATGAAGGACTTTTCTGGGAGATGTGGAAAGACAGATTAGTTGCTGAGGCCAGTGTGGACATAAAGGTTCCTAACAGTTGAGCTTAAATGTCGAAATAAAGTATTGCAGGTCCAGAAAGTATCTAGAAGGCAGATGCTGAAAACATAAAATAGTATGAAACCCACAACCGCATCCAAGTACTTGGTTTGAATATTCTATGGCTTTTGAAACACACCTGTGTTGTCTCCATACATAAAACTCTTTAATGTCTGAGTCCTGGTTGAAATGATCAGCATCTGCTTTATAAAATGTTAGACAAGCTACTTGATGTTACTCTCCATTACAGTCATACTATGTTGACAAGAAAGCCTAATATGACGCCAAGTGAACTACGCAAGACAGTCGCTGTTAGCAGAGAGACTAGTATTGCTTGTTCACAAAACTGAATCAAGCTGAAATCTAGTTCTGGAACTGTAGGAGAATGACATGAATGTTGTCTCTTTCAGCATTAAGTTCTTTACTTGAGAAGAGATGCATCTCTTCTATACTTTTAATACAGAAGAACATACTGATAACAGTTGGGACAAAGCTAGAAGTCCGTGTTGAAAATGGAGTTTAAATGGTTTCAAAAAAGAAACAAAAACAACCCACTATCAAAGCAAAAGCTACCCACTACCTACGCATAGCTGCCCTAAGGTTATTTAGGAAGTAAGGGTTGTCTAACAAGATCCTGCTGCACCGAGATCAGGAGCCTTCTGAAATGCCTGGGTTATACAGAGTTATTATTTTGCAGGGACATGGTCTCCTTGCAGCAGAGCCATCCAATGATCCATTTCTAAAGGGCTATAAACTGAAAGGGTAACTCTTAACACTGACCCTTCTCCACATAATACTTGTAATGCTTAACTCTGTGGGTTGCTGACTTTGGAGTAGAATCTTTTTCACTTTTAAAACCAGTTCCGATTGCAACGGCTGCTTGAGACTGCTCTCTCCTGAGCTTTGGACATCACCCTAAAGACTTGAGTTGTCTGTGAGTATTTAAATAGCCCAGACCATTAGGTTTTGGCTGTATTCTGACTAGTGTAATATAGAATTCAGTTTGCATTTCTTCTGTTGTATTGCAATGCTTTCAGTCCCAATAGACGTTGGCAGTTTGATCATTTAGCATTTAGCCTCCTAAATATATTCGTATTTCTGTTTGCTGGACAAATACAGAAATAGCAGGTTAAAAAAAGTTATGTCTACCAGTCAAAACTCATTTTCTATACACATGTACAAACTGACCTTTAAAATTTTTCTGCCCAACAGATTTGGTGCAAATACTAAGGTGGTGCATTTCCTGGGAAGCACAAAGCCGTGGAACTATACGTATGACTCCAGAACAAAAAGCATAAAGGGCAACATGGATGACCCTAAAATAGTTCACCCAGAATTCCTCAACATGTGGTGGGATACGTACATAGCTGATGTTTTACCATTACTAGAACAGCATGGAATTGTTAAAGAAAATACTACAGGGGTAAATATGGTATGTGCTCTAATAATTTTGTATATTCATACCTAAGTATGGATGACAGGTTATTTACCATTGCATCAATTTCCCTTCCCTCTGTCCATCTCAAAGCATGGGTGTGGTTTAGTTTGTGGGATGCAGGGTATTTTAGTTTTGTCTTTTTAAGCTTGGAATAAATAATACTGCAAAAGAGAAGCATGCTAGACAGCTCTTGGACATAACTGTATGCTTGCCTAAAACAAACTATGTATGTAGTTAATGTTGCACCAGGTCTTATACTGTAGTAACTTCTTCGATGTAGTAATTTCTTTAATGTATACAGCGAAGGGCCTAACTCTTAATGTGTTGCAGCTAATAAGGTTCTAAAACAGAAGAACCCCAGTTCAGCATGCAAATATGTACATACAGATCTTGCATGGTGAATCACATTTAGGTAAGCCTAGGATACCCTGAGAATCAATACTTACATCGACAGGCAGTGATGAATGCCAATACAGATTAAAACCAAAGTAATGCTTCTAACTCTAGTTCTCATTCACAGAGTTTAGTAGCCTGCATCTGACCACAGACTTCTTAGTCTCAGCTTAGTACATGGACCAGTTTAAGTTCTCAGCCTTTCTAAGACCAAAGTTACTGATCTCTTAAGATGTGCTTCTCTTGGTAATCTTGCATCTTTCTAACAAACTATTTGCAGCTATCTGGCTTGGTCTATACTCTGGCTTTCTCTTGTGGCTTCTGTAGAGAGGTATGAAGAACTTAAACTTTACTTTTTTTTCTTTTTATTTTCCCTTGCTAACTTCTATAACTCTGCTTTGCTATTTTGCTAGGAAAGCTGCACAATCCCTACCTACTGGCAATGCTTGCTATTGTGCATGATAACATCTACTTTGTTGGCCCATCTATGGCCTATTGTTTGCTTTAGCTGTACAAAGTATTTCTATATTTTTACTCTGCCTTTCCTTTTAGGCAGAAGTTACAGAGGCAGTGTCCCACGTATCAGTATCACCACTATTACCAACTGAATCTTCGGAAGAACGCAAGGAACGGTGGGAACAGGGCCAAGCTGACTATATGGGAGTGGATTCCTTTGACAACATCAAGAAGAAACTTGATACCTACCTTCAGTAGAAGTGCCTGTCTCAAACAGTGGTGATGCAAGGACTTGTTCCAGAACTAACAGCTAGAAAGGTATAGATGGTGGTCAGTTACACTTGCTAGTAGCTTGAGGAAAAACTTGGCTGAAGGCCTCTGCAGTGCTACAGATGAAGACTGAGCAAAAGCTAGGAAGCAGAATCCTTGGGCCACCTATTGCTGCCCAATATCCATGTCTCCCTCCTAGATAAAACCAGGTATTTTCAGCCTAAAATTTCTTCTGTTTTGATCAATTGGCTCAACATATTCTTTAAACTGGGTTTGTTACCTCACCTCATTAAGATGATTAGCATTGATTCCTTTGCTTGCTGTTCTAGATGTAAGATCTAATTCATGGGATTGCTCATACACTGGAGTGGCAGCCATTCTGCTTTACCATAAATGTATTAATGACACTGGGATACATACAGTTGTAACAGTAATAGCACTGCTTTGCTCTTCCAGTCACAATTGCACTGAAATTTTGACCAGGTTCTTACGCACAGTGCCTGCAGCATGGCAGAATGCGTTTTTCAGTTCTGTATACTATGGGACTAGTAAACTGAGTTTTATCTGTTCCTTGCAATGTTGCACTTGATACAAAAATAAAAAGTTGTCATGCATTTCTGTCTTCCCTAAACTCTTGAGCAATTAAAAAAAAGGAGCTCCAAAGCAGTCTAACTAAAATATTCAACAGGTATAAATACCCCTTAAGCTTTGCTCATGCTACTCAAGCTCTCATTAGCAAATGTCCAGCTTTTAGTTTGTAATTATTTAGAAATTTACTAGTTTACTAGACAAATTACTTAGTAATTTGCCAGGGAGCTGTTTAGGGCAAATCCCAGTATTAGCTTGCCATAAATATAGGGCAGGGCACTGGAGGAAGTACCTGCTGAAACTGCTTACACTGAAGTTTGGAAAGAAGGCATCTTTCTTTCAAGTGACTAAAGAAACATCATCCCTAATGTAAGCCCTGTACGCTGAACTTTGTCTTAAACACAACTACTACACTAGTGATACTACTTTGGGAAAGAAAGGTTACATAGCTGCTTAAGTAAGTGTACCTACCCTGATAAGGAAAACTACTCTTTCCATGTGCAAAAAACAGTAAAAGAAAGTGCTTTTTTTGCCACACTCAGGCTACATGTACTTACATGGAAAAACAGTAAAAATAAAGCATGCTGATGACAGACAGATTGGCTGTCATCTGTACTAAGGTTTAGATCTATTCTTTAGTCAAAAGTCTAAACAGAACAAAATTAGTATTCTTTGATATCTGTACCTTGTACTAATCCAGAAACACTAAGAAAATATTGCTTCATTATTTCCTTGTAAGGGAGGATTTTGGCTGGAATCTAGTGATGGTGCTAAACCTTTAACTTAGAGATAAAATAAACAATCAACAAGCTCTCACTAGTTGCTGGTAAAGCAGAAGACATAATGCAAGTATAAGGGTTGGTCTGTTTTAACTTGTTTTCACTACTTAATTGGTCTATGATTTAGTTGGTCACCATTTAGGAAAAATGCTAAAAGATGAGGTTCAAACCAAAGTAGCTTGTAGCTACTTAAAAGAACATAGTATCTGAACTCCCAGTTGTAACTAGCCCTTTCCTATATGGGTTTTCCTTTTGCTGTGTTTTTTTTTAATTATTATTATTTTTTAATTTTTTAACAGATAAATTTGAAGTTGTGTGAAAGCAGGAGGGATTACTAGTTACAGTCTGTAATGACAAAAGTATACTTTATCAAACAAATATTGGAGAGTTCTGCATACTCAAAGACTACTCTATGGAAGGTGGTAAAATAGTCTTTTTAAGCTAAACAATCTAAATTTTCCTCCCCTTATCTGTATTCATGCTTGAGAATAGGCACATTACTTCTTTTTAAGCTTAGTAGGAGAGAGCCAAGAAAGTATAAAAGTATGATACTTATTACCTGCCTGAAAATTTGGTTTAGCATGTAAGTGTTGTTACATTAATACAGTAAGATAAGGAGAGATACTTAATGAGATGAAAACCAGCATGCTTTGGGTTAACAAATACAGTTAGTGAAGAAAGATAACCTGTGAAAATAATTGTTGTAGCCTCTGTAATTCATACTATGATCAAGTGCTTACCACAGCCTCAGGAAAGGTATGACATCTATACTAAATTCTATGCAGCTTATTTTCAATAAAATGACCTGTATGTCATTATTTGCCACTATTTCCTTCACAATTGCTGCAGGCAGCTTTTGCAGAAAAGCAGAGCTCCCTTTTTATTCCTTGAAATAGCATCACTTGATACATCAAGCAGTTTTCTGCTCTAATCTGAAGGTACTCAAAACAGCACTATACTCTAAACATCATTATTCAGAAGAATCACAGCATTGCTTAGATTGCAACTCAAATAGTGGAACTTCATTTGCCATTATGAAGCCTATAATCTAAGGTGTTCCTTATATGGTGACAACTCAGAGTGACTGTTAAAAGATTAGGAAGCATTTTTTCCATACACATCTTTATTTTATGTATAGGGTAAAAAGGAAGAAAAAAAGAAAAATAAATAAAAACCAAACCTCCCCCCCAAACAAGCAAACAAAACCCAACCAAGACCAGAATGATAGACTAGTAACTCAATCTTGCAATTAAATCAATTCCAAAAGCTTACTTCTAGAACATGCTGTTCAAACTCCACGAAAGGGAATGCCAAAAGCCAAAGACTACTTACAGATCATGAAAAGCAGAAAAAAAAGCCCTAACAGCCAGAACACCCAGGTATTTAACCACCTGCTTACTGAACAGCTCTATCAAAATCAGACAGGACTTCTCTGTGCTCAGCTTTTACCTCTTTTCTCTCAGATACGTTAATGGCTTTCTTGGGAGAGATCATAAAGCTTAGTACTACCTTTGTAAGTTATATGTGGCTTTGGAACATGAAAATCATAATTTAATAGACAAAAAAAAATACTAGTAATTGTTTTCAGTTGTTTTCATAATCGCACTAAACCGTTTTGCAAAATGTCAGCAGATTTCCACATACGTAATGATCTAGCTTGACTAGCCATAGAAACGGTTCTCTCGCCTGTGAAATTTATACTTGGAAAATGGACATAACAAAAAAAAGCCAAACCCCCCTTTCATAATTGCAAATTATTTTTCCAGCTTATCTCTAAATATCAAAATCCAAACCAGAAAAACCCAAAGAAAGTTTAACTTACATAAACTCTAGGAAAAAAAAAGGCTAACAAACAAACAAAAACACCCACCCCCCAAAAACTAACCCAAAAAAGCCCCACTCAAACCCCAACTTCAATCAGATTTAGTTCTGTTCTCTTGTTCTTTGTCAGCTTTCCAGTGACAATCAGATACTGGTGTTCATGCTGTCTTTGTTTGTGTCCTTGTATTTCTTTCTCTAACAGACTTAAAGTATGCCTCTCTTCATAGTTAAGGTGCTGGCTCTCCAAAAACTGCATCAGTTTGCTTGTTTTTAATTCCTTTCTCAGTTCTTTCATTAGCTCACTTTCTCCAAATAGTAGACGTCTTCCCTTAATTTCTCAGTCCTTTTCCATTTCCTATGTTTGCAATTCATCTTATAACCAGCTGGCTGATATCTTCAGACATAAGAGGTGAAAGGCTTTACAAGCTTTACAGACTCCATTGTTCTGCTGCCATGTACACTTCCCAAATCTAAACAGGACCTAGATACAGCAATCTCTGCCTCCAATTTGAAGTCTGCGTATCACAGTGAAGGGAGCAGAATGTTAGGTAAACACGCATTAGAAGATAAGAATCAAATGGAAAGAAAGGAACAGACATAAATATTCAACTAATACTCAACTGAGATTCTTCAGTGCTATTTTTTACTCTGTGGTACATGAACAGGTGTAGTTTACCAAATTCCTCCTCCATAAGTCAAGGGGCATGTAGATGAGAATTCCATTAAGACATACGTACAGAAGTGAAAAACATGTCATTTTTCCACTACAAGAGGAAAAGCAGTACCGGAAAACTGCTAGAAAGCTGACAGCTATAAATAATTTATTTGTTTTAATTTATTTTGCAAGGACTAACTCATTCACTGACATGAGTGGATTAGATTCTACTTTGCATATAGCACGGTCTTATTGTTCAAAGTGTCTGTTGAAATTACTGGATAGCATGCTGTCAGTACATGCCTATGATTCTAGCATTTTATCCAAAGAAACTTTACTTTTACAAAAATCATTGGAGTTCTGTTAAGTAAAATATTAAAAGAAAGTGTTTTACAAATTTAAATATTTCCTTTTTACTAACTCCTGGGAAGTAATCATCAGAGGAACTCCCTCCTACACCTGTGTATTATTCAGAAGTAGTAAAAAATACTTTAAATTTTGAATTAAATACCATCTTTGGACATAGCTTGCAAAAGTAAGAATTTCTTACGAAGTGTCACTGACCACCTTTTCTGAAACAATAGGTCCAGATGATCTGTTTGTTTATCAGGCAATAGTAAGATAGAAACATGAAATGAATTCATTTATAGACGGTTTTGTCTGAAGGAGACGACACATTATTTACCTTTTATTACCTTTTTACCTCTAAAATGAGATGAAATGCTCGCAGGTTAGAATGCATGAATACGCATTTTGGTTTTGAGGGGGTTTTTTGTGCTCTTAACCATTATACTAACAAGCAACCTTTTGAAGAAATGAACACTGGAAAAATTTCAGGCATTTGTGTACTTCTAAATTAAGATTTAGGAGCAATTAATTTTTATAATTTATCTGAAACATTTATATTTTAAGCACAAAGACAGCAAAACTGAAAATTAGCATACGACATGTAACTTGAAGAGAAGTATTATCCCAAATATTAAATATGTTATTTATGCAAAATACCACAGGATCAAGCTATAAATCAATCAGAGCCTTAATTTCATTAAATATTTTTTGGTTTAATTCACTTGTTGAAGGCTTTTTCGTAGCAAAGGTTCCTGCTGCAAGTTCCCTCTTCTTGTTCTGAATTTTCAGGATATTTTCTTCTACTGAATCCTTCACAATGAATCAAAATACAAAAAAAAGAAAAAAACAAACAAACAAACAAAAAACAAAAACCAAACAAAAATTCAAAACACTGAAATGGAGATGTTATATTTCTCTAAATAAAAGTTTAGGATGAGATGTTTAGGTATTCTGGGAAAAAAATGCTAGGGAGCTATGTATCCTAAGTACAGTTACATTATTTAGCTATTGCTTTGTAAACACAGAGAAAAGGGTTGTAAAGCAGTTGGAGGAAAAGGTGAGATATTTTAATTTTTTTGTGCTTTTTTTGTTTTAAACATTTATTGGAAGGACATCTATCTCTTCTTTGCTACTTTTATTACAAGAAAACCTGGCTTCAATTTTCCTAGTAATATTTTTTGTGATGGAATATTAACGAGGCAGGCTAGCTGCTCTTCCACAGCTAAACAAGCTGCTGACAATGACAATGACAAAAGTGTTCTACATACCTTCAAGATAATGAACTGTAATAGCCAAGCTAACCAACAGCTATACTACCCCATTTGAGTCACTCCAAATAGCTCAACAGAGACATTTGATTTCTAATATTAAAACCTTACCATCAAAGCACACTTCAACAGTCACTCCACAATTTAGTTTTACTGGTGAGACTGTGATAGCACAATTATTTCTAAAATACTGTAAAGCTTCTTGGAAAAATAATTATTTATTCATCACCAGAAAACTGTTGTGATCATGTTTCAACTCACCCTAGTAATAACAGCATTATGCTTCTGACCCAGCATGTGACACCTGTCAAAACACTGGTGTTTTGCAGTGGGATTCCAAGCTATTAGTAGCAGCAATGAACAAGTTAAATAACCTCCCTTCAAAACATAGTAGTATGCACATGGCATCACAAAACAGATACTGTGCCATCACCTCTTGAACAAATATTGCCTGCAGATGAATTACTCCCTGCCTAATATTTTACTCTTTAAGTATCCTGCTTTAAAGAAAGCTTTGAGAACTTCTGGTTATATGTTCATAACACGCAGAAACTTCAGGTAAATGCTTTAAAAACAGAAATTGTCAGGAGTCTAGGAGACATCAAAACAATCCTGTTATTTTAATTCTGAAACAAACACTGCATATACTAACTGACTCAGTACCAGATGGCAAAATCTAAATCAGCTGGACACAGGCAGTTAAAGAGTAAACTAGACTATTAAGAAAGCCCTACCCCAAGCCCATGTATGCTTTCATTAGTATATACAATAATCATCATGTTAGGTAAATAAGAAATTTTGCTGGACACAAAACAATAGTGTAGCTGTTACTACTTATTTTTTGGATGTAACATTAAATGTAAGGATCTGTGAAATGCCAAGTCTATGCTCTGCATTTTCCCAGCACATTTTATCTATCTAGAGGTACAGTACTACTAGTTCTCAGAGAATGGATACTTAAATCTACATCAACTGCAATAATGTTCTGTCTCTGATAAGCAAGTCTCATGCAATGGGCTCGCCTTTCATGTCACTCACATGCTGCAAGCTGTCTAAGAATTTTTCTTAATGACTTGTTTTAGATTCTAAGAACCTCTGATGTCTACGCACACTCAGAGACATCAAGCTGCAAGATAAAAGCCAAACAAGTCTTGTTTCTCCAATCTGTGCAGTAAGCAAAAAAACAACAAATTATGTCTTTGTCAGTGGAAGATGAACATTCCTGGCAAGCTATATATGGCAAACTGTTCCATTATTAATCTCACAATATAACAACATAATGTCTGGAGGAAAGACCTAGCTCAAACATGCAGAAGTATGTTCCGTTCTATTTTTGGTGTAGTCAAGAAAGACTGAAGTGCACTACTTTCACTCTTCTCTCATCAGTCCAGCACAGAAAAAGTGAATTGCAGTACTTCCATATCTTTCTGCAGTATCTCCTACAAAGGATACTGTATTTTACATATTTTAAAACCTGAGCCTTAGAGAAATATCTGTATACTTGTGATACTCTCACATTAAAGGTTCATATTTCTTCCAAAAGGTGAGAATTCTGCATCTGTAATTGTATTTAAACAAACAAACAATTTTAAAAGGAGTGGGGAGGGAGGAAGAAGGTAATCTATAGTTGGATAAATATTCCTTCCTTGCACTGTGGTAGTACATCTCTCAGAGAAGGAATGCAGACCTTCAAGCTACATTTCTACAGTAAGTCCACAGAATTTGAAAAACTGGTTACTCCACTGATATTTCTGCTTCTTAAATCCTGTTATTGCTGCTAGTATACTTCAAGGAATGCTAATGCATGAATGAATCTCATTTGGCACTGATTATTCAAAAGCGAGATCATAAAGGATCATGTGAACCCACTGCTCCTCCATCACCCACTGCCACTTGGGATGGTTACCATCACAGGATGGTTATCAGCAAGATGAGAAGTTGCTGTTCAGTGGTGTATAAAGGCAGCAATTATATTTGGCCCTGGGTTGTTAGGTATACCTAGAGACTGTAGATGACTTGGTGTTGGCAATGCTTAACTTATTTTCTTACAACTGCTTGCCACAATACGATGAATTCATTATACCTCATTCGTTATCTTCACAGAAGATTAAAATTCTCTTGCAGTTTCCACAAGTATTCAGAGAATTGTTGAAAAAAAAAAAGCAGCAGTCAGACTCAACGGCAATATGATAGTGTAGGTCCTTTCCAACTGAACAGATCAATGCAGTCTGTACACAGACAATATTTGTGAAAACACATTGTGATTCATGAAAAAATTCTTTCATGGCAACTTCTCCATACTCTTATTCATACTAATTTCTTTCATTTATTAAATAAATAGCTTTTGTCTTCATACTGTTACTGTCACTGACCTGATGTCCAAGTTACTACTTCTTCTTTACTATTGGCGGTGACATATGCCCAAGTCCAAAGCTAAACTACTGTTTTAATTTACTCTGTTTCTTTCAAGTGCAGATTTTGTTTCAGTTTCCAACTGCCAAAAAACTTGGGAGTAACAGCAGAGGAGTGAACAGGGGGAAGGCAGGAAGTGAATAGAAAGCCCTTAATCTGGTACAATGACACAACACACGAACCAATTTTTCTAAGAATACCATTTTGCTGTCAATAAAGGTAATTTACATTTTTATTCCTTACAAATAATTTTGCATTTCTGAGTGCCTTAATGGAAGGAAAAAAACTTCCTAAAGGTAGGTATTACCAGTCTCCCATGACCACAAAATGTAACCTCAGACTAATGTCTTAATTTATAAATAAATTCTCAGTAATAACAGAAGAGCCTAGAGCAGACAAACACTACATTAAGTATATACTGTTCCTGAAACTCCACTTTATGGCTTTTGAAGTTCATAAACAACAAATAGAAAACCTCATTCAAAAGTATGCGAAAGAAAGAGAGATATGAAGAACAAACAGATAACATATGCTACACTACAAGGTGTCACACCACTCTTTTAGTAGTACTACTAGCATTCTTTCTACTTACAGTAAATAAATGGACAACACAAAAATACAATGTTAAAACAAAAAATGCTAGGGAGACAAATGAAAAAAAGTCCTATTTCCTATTTGTCTTTTAAACAGATACTCATCAGTGTCATTCTTTCTCAGAGGGGCTTTCCTTCTGCCTCTTAGGAAAACACCAAAGAAGCTCCACCTAGGTTAGGCCATATCATTATGAACAACCCATTACTCACAGGATCCATTAAAAACACTAGGAAAGCTGCTGTCACATTTAATCCAACTCCACCCACTTTCAGAGACAAAAGCATTATAGTTCAGACCCTGCTTGATTGCTTTGGAAACAACAAATTGCTTTCATTCTTTTCTTCTGTGCCATTGACCCATCCAAATGAGTAAAGGCAAACTCTGATGCTCTAAAGAGAAAGTAAAAATGTTCAATTTAACAATCCATTTTCGGTGACAACAGGAAATAAATACACTAAAATTCTGACCTCTGCTTTGAAATGTGTATTTAAAATTCTGTTTTCTTTGTGAGATCTTTCTAAAACACCAAAAAAGCACATGTTTATTAAAAATAACATCAGTTCTACTGACTTCAAACGGTTTTCTATCAGTGACAAGAAAGTTGTGAACTGAGAAACAACCAGACATTTAGCAGCCGGACTTATCCCTCCATAGTTCTACTAAAGCATGCATAAGAGCATTTATCTGAAATCAAATAACACATTTATTTGAAATGAAAGGAACTTATTCTGACTTGGCTAGAGTCCATTCCTATGGATGGCTTTGATAAAGTTCACATCAATTGAGAGAAATCACTGTTCAGTAATACCTTTTAAATGAACTAATCTTGAATTCTGTGGGTAGGCTTTCTTCTAATTTCCATAGGAAACTAAGGGTTCAGCATTTTTAATAGTCACAAACTACAGGGTGATTAAGAATGCTTTGGGAAGAAGGATTCACAACCCATTTTTCAGACATACTTCACATTGTCAAAAGTTTGCAAGTGCCCAATCTCCAGAGTATATGGAAATACGAACAAAGTAGTGGAACTTCAGAGAATAAGTCTTAAGCAATGGACAGCCCCAAGGCAAGTGATCTACCATAGCAATGCTCAAGAAGAGAGAAAGGCTGCCCCCAGAAATACTGAGGCAAATAAGGAATGCAAGACACTTGGCTAGGTATGACACGGGATAAGGAGGCACCACTCTCTTGGACCCAACATGAGAACAAAAAGAACAAGGAATTGGATCTGATGCAGAACACTGCTTGTTTACTCAGTAAGTTTAGCTATGATGATGTAAAGAACCACTAACTAGAGAATGAAAGTAACTGCACCAGCTTAAAAAAACAAATAAAAATCTTGATTTATTCTAGAGCATAATGTCTGAAATTAGTTTTTAGGTCTCCACAAAAAGATTTTTAGGGAATACATTTGAAACCAGCATTTGAAAGAACAATTTCTTCATTAAAAGTTAAAAACTTAATGTTTCAGAAAAGCAATCTCAAAATGAAAAGGTCAAAGTACCAGCCGGAAGATACAATTTCTGGCAGCAAATGAGACTGAGGTAAAGAAGAATGATGTGGCAGACCTTGAGAAACAAATCTACAAAGTAGAGTAACAATATTGCAATGTTTTTTTCTGACAAGTGTTGTATTGAACATATGTCCATTTAGTTTTCCCCTCTAGAGCAAAATACATATTGTTTAAATAAGATTTAAGAAAGAAGGATTTATTTAGATTTTGTTTGCAAAAGTAAATTAAGATTTGAATAAGTTTCAGTAGTTATAAAACTGCTTTATCTTCAGAAACTGAAACAAAAGGCAAAGCTCTTAACTGGAAGTTTTATTCAATTAATGCGCATCTATGTACCGAACAATGACCAGCATCAAATTACAACTGGTGTTCCTTTTGTCTTGTTTCCCTGCTGCGAAATTTGTTTTTGTGTGATTTTAGTATGCCTTTTCTTCTGTGCTGGCTAGATATGCGGGACCGACTTCTAAATAATAATTTGAAGTATGTTATCCATATGTATAATAAGTTCAGTATATTTACATCATTATAAAGTATGTGCTACAAAACCATAATGACAGCTAAATAAAACACAATATAATGCACCTTTGAGCTAGATATCCACTCCTGATCAGGCTTCTTTCCATTACTGGAATCTATTTCGTCTTCTAGGGGACCATTCCTCTAAGTTATCTACTTGAACCTCATTCCTACAGAGACGGCATTTGGCTGTGCAAAAGCCCAAACAACATTAAAAGAAATGTATTAAATCTAGTTATTTATAGTGAATGCTAAATACCACCTTTACAAAGCACCTTTTATGCATTTACTATATTGATGTTCATGTTAAAAAATCCTCAAGGATTCTTTCTTGTAACACACTTTGTCATTTCTGATGTGACAGTTAAAATATTTTATTTGCAAGAAGATGAACATGCAAGAACATAAATACTGCACATTTTATAAATATTCAGCCTTCCTTAAAAGTTAAGTGATCTTTCTGAGCATATTTATATTGAAATAAGTAGCTCAAGGTTTTAAAGCAAGGATATATTTGGGCTATGAGAGTAAGATAATTTAAAATATGAGAAAAATAAACCATCTTTCAAAGACAATATCATTCTTAGTTGCAAACAAAAGAATGACCTTTTACCCTTTTTGTTCAAAGCCTGCACAGAAATAATAGCAGTCTGATGAAATATGCTTTGTCAGGACCAGACACAGGGTATCTCCTTTTTTTCCCCCACAGATGAAATACGACATAATTTAACACCAAAAGCCTTCTTCTCTGAAGTACATTCTAGATGAAGCAAAATTTATACAATAGCACTTTCATATGATTACTCAGAAAAATTTAATAATAGACTGTGTGCACTATACAAATGGACAACTTTGTGAAGCAAAAATTACAGACATGAAAATCTTCTGCCTAATGGAGCAAGCCTTTAAAATTAGCTAACTCTGTTTATATAGAAATCTGGCCACAGAACCAAGGCATCTTTAGAGAGGCTGCAAAGCAGGCCTCACAAAGCACATGAATACTGGGGACTGCTAATCTGGAATAAATCGCTAGCCAACTAAAGAAACTGGCAGTCACAGTCTGATATATTAATTTATTGCAGCAATAAAGACATCCTTTCAACAGACAGACTCTTTAACACAAAACAAATTTGAAATAACAGTTTTCCAAACATAGTGAATGCCATTCCTGATTTGGCAGCAAACCAAAAATCCTCCAGTGACAAGAAAAAATAAATGAATTCTATTAAATCTGAAAAAAAGGTTTCTGGAAAGAAAAAAACCCTCCTAACAGTGCTCATAAAGACTTTTTTTTTTTTTTTTTTATTAAAAGCTCACATCTTTCTGCATCCCTTCTCCACTTCAGTTCTGTAATTATAAAAAAACCACAAAAGTCAGCTGAACATTGCCAACACAGATACTGAAGACTTATGGTAAAAGCATATGAAAATGAAAAAAAACCAAAACAAGTCTCACAATGAACAGCTAGAAGAAAAAAAGTGTTTGAATGCATATCTGGCAAGATTTTATAAGAATGCAGTTGATACACAAAGATACTAGATTCCTATAGAGATCTTAAAGCTTTATTGTGGCTTCTGCATAGGATGTTTACTTACTTGAACAATTCTAAATTTAGTCTCAACAGAAGACTGAAATGAAGGTAGTATTAACTCTCAAGCTGTTAACTACCAAGAAGTTTTCCCAATTTCAGTAAATGCTTTTGGGTTAACATTACAAAGATAAAACAATTTCCAAGTTTGTAATACCATGCCAGACCAAACTTTTCACTCAGCAGTTTTGTGTTTGCAGCTTCACATCTCATTTCTCACTGATGATTTAATGCTGTCATTTGTATTAATAATGAAAACCATTACCTTGCCTGGAAGAATCCTGCTTGAATCCAAGCTGCTTTGGGGAGAAGGTATGCAGTTTGTTGGTCTCCTTTGTTTTCAAGGTGATATTTAAAGTGCTTTCCCATGTTATTTACTATGAGAGAATTGCATTGTAAGCATTCAGGCACAGAAACTACCCAGCTCAGATGCAGTACTAGTACAAATACCTATAACGTGGAAACAGTGAATTCTCCAAATTTGGGATTTAGGTGCATGTCAGAGTTTTGGCTAAAAGCTCCAAAAACTTCCTTGGCAATTGATTGAAATCAGGAATCATTTTGAAGGTAAGAAAGCTTATTCACTCACTGTTTTAGAAACTTATGACAGTTCAAAAGAGCAGAATCCACACCCACCTCTATGAAAACAATGCAGTTTATTTCTCTGCATGTTACAAGCACCAGAAGGTTCAGTAGGAGCACTGACTGCTGCAAACACATTAAGAACCTCTGCACTGGAAAAACGCCTCTGCAAGTGCTCTTTCCTTCACTAGTTTCCCTCAAATTTCTCAGAAACTCTATGGAGTGGGATAGCTGCATCAGAATTTTGTGTATCTGGCAAACGAACAATGTCAGTCCAGAAGCCAGACAGACCACACTTCCCACTTCTGTCTTCTTAGGTTGACTGACTATGCACAAGCAGGGACTAACCTGTTCCTGCTTGTTCCTAATAAAGAACACCACCCAGGTTTGTGCAACATTTCCAGCTCTATTCTGGCTGAGAGGGACTCAGAACAACTCCCAAGAGTTAAGTGGAGCAGTACTGGATGCAGATGGTGAGACTACCATGCCCTTATATTGCCCGGGAAAGAAAAGGGCAAACAAAAAGTAAAAATGTATCTTAGAAGCACAGAAGAAAAATAAAAACTATGGTTTTCAAAAGAGCAATCCAAGTATACTCATCCACAAGCTTTTTCTGGATAGAGCCCAGAGAAGGGACATAAAGATGGCCCTTTAGCAAGACAGCTATTTCACTGTCAAAGTTTATCAGCTTGGAAAAAGGAGTGTAGACATGATTTTAATTCAGCAGTCAACATCCAATACACAGCTTTGGTCTCTCTTAAGCATAATAATATTTATGAGCATCACCTACAAGCAGTGAAGAGGCGCCCAGCCATATGGAGGCATACAATGCTGCACACTTTTACCCCAGGGAAAAAGTAAGTTAAGAACTACAGAACAAACTTTTAAAAATACTGACGGACCTTACCATTGTTCAGCTTGACAGCTACTCTCTCCATAGATTGATTTCAGGCCAAAAGACAGATGATACCTGGGTTTACACTCTTCAGAGTTTAAACGAACAATAGCTAGATGGCCTTCTGGTGATAGCAGTTCATTGCTTTTGAATAGCTATTACAATTACTTTTAACCATAGAAAAACCAACCCATTCATTTCCGAGGACTTCAAAAATACATGTTTTACAAAACACATGTGCACAGTGTGTTATCACAGGAAGAGTCAGTGATTCCAAGCAAACTGTGCATTCCTCATCTGAACCAGAGCTTAGAAGCAACTTAATTTTACTCAGTAATGTCTCACACAATTCTTCAGGAGCTTTATAATTTGCAAATACAGAAACACGCTTAAACCCAGAGATTTCCATACATGAAACATTCTGATCTCCCATGTGTCAAAACAGTTCCATTGATCAAAATGCAATCAGAACACTTGTTACACAGTGAAGAATATAGCCTACAGTACATAAAAACACAAGCTGCCCCGTACTACAGAAAATTCTGGCCTACCATTTCAAAATATACTAAGAGTAATCCTACTTGGAAAAACAGTAATTAGAACTTAAAAGTACCTCAACTGTATGCTCAGTGATTAATAAGTATGCAACACAATGCCTAGTGGGAATAAGCAATTTTCATGTGGCAGCTGTTCGAGTAGCAACAATACTATGGATGTGATGCTACTTAAAGTTAAGATTGCTTTATATTTTAAATAAAGAAATTCAAGCCATACTTAGTTAATAATTAAGCTCTAAAGAATTACTGAACAATTTTCAAATTATTTTTCCATCTTGTACTCTTCAGGAAAATAAACAACAACCTTCTAAAAAGTGTTCTGACCATATCTCTCATTGGTCTTCCAGTATCCTGTAAAATCAAGGGTGTCCTCCTTGTTGTCTTACAAAAACTGTAAATAACACTAACATGCAAAGGGGTGTAATGTTCAAAGGGGAAGATGTTATATTTTGACCTATTTCCTCAGAATACCCTAGTATTATATTTCGAGAGCAATAAATTTCTTTATTTGGCACTTTGACATTCTCAGTAATATTTCATTCTCAGCATGTAAGCAAAAAGGCACCTATCTCCTCTGCCTTCCTCAGCTGGTTTGAAGAGTTAATTACACAGTCTCCAGAAGTGCCAAAGTGAATCTGCCTAGTCAAAAGCAGGGAATGGGAAGTGTGCTCACAACTCATAGAGTGGCACTGTAATTACAATACCACTCCAGTTCTGTATTTCTATCAAATGTATCTCCCTTGGGAAAGCAGATCTGTATCCTTTTACTATTGGGAGAGAACACAGGAAGTAGTACTTCTGTAATATCAAATCCAGTATAGATCACGCTGACATATGAAGACAGCTTAGCACTGCGGTCCCACCCCACAGTCACTGCAGGCCTCGGCACCGACCTCACCAACGCCGGGCCCGCTTCCCGCCTCGAACGGAGCGCACGCGCACGCGCCGCCGCGCCCCACCCCGGGCTGCTCAAGCCCCGCCCCCCGACGCGCCCCTGTCTTGGGGCAGTCCTCCCCGTCGCCGGGAGAAGAGTGTCCTCGGCCAATCAGAGACCTTCCCTCGCGCCCAGTCCGTGCGGGTAATGGCCAATGGGGAGCCAGCACCTGAGGCGAAGGGTTCCAGACGGTTAACGGTCGGCAGTTGGTGCTGGTCGGTCGCGGCGGCGAACGTATTGTAGCGCAGTCGGAGTTCGTCACCTTAGCGAGGCACTATGGTGGGAGACGGGATCCTTGCGGCTGCGGGGGGAGAAAGGGCGTTTGGGAGACGGGATCCCTCTGGCTGCGGGAGGAGAAAGAGCGTTTGGGACCGCTTCTGTTGCGGCACTTCACTGTTCATGACTCACGTCCTGCGGCAGGACTGGCAGGCAGTCTCTGCTTGAAGTCCCCGCGGCAGCTCTGTGCCAGAAGGGTTGGGGAGAAGGACAGAAATTAGTGTGAAAGCTTATTAACTTTAGGGGAGGCGAGACATAGAAACCGGCCGATAGCTAGCAAGACGAGGTTTGTGCAAGGCAGGTCTGTTCGGAGTAGGCACCTCCCGCGCGACGAGGCGAGGGATTAACTGAAACCTCTGTCCAGGCGGCGGGGAGATAGCGGGACAGAGCGTGGTGGCCGCCGGCCGGATCTATATGCCGGTTTTGGGCCGCCTTGGCCCGTGAAGCCATAGAGGGCGCAGCGCGTGCTCGAGGGGCGGGCGGCGCGCGCCTTAGGCCTCTCCCTGGGTGTAGCCAATCAGAGGAGGGGGTGTGGCCGGCGGCGGTGAGGGACGGGGCGGGCGGCGCGCGCCCTAAGCCGCTCCCGGGGTGTAGCCAATCAGAGGAGGGGGTACGGCCGGCGGCCGGGAGGGGCAGGGCGGGCGGCGCGTGCCGCGGGCAGCTCGCTGGGGGTAGCCAATCAGAGGAGGGGGTGTGGCCAGCGGCGGAGAGGGGCCCGGCGGGCGGCGCGAGACTCGTGGCGGAGCTGCGGGGATGAAGCGGAAACTGCGGAATTGGATGAAGCTACCGAGCAAGCGGGAAAGAGCAGCCCAGACCTTTTATTTTTCTTTTCCACCTCTGCGTTCTTCTAGAAGCACTCTAACAGTAAACTAGAAAATCAGCTTATTTCCATCTCAGGTGTAAGGCAGTTGAGGTATTGGGGGATTAAACATATGTGGTGCAGTTGTTTAGAATCGAAAGATCTAGCTTAAAGGGGGCAGATTACATTTGATTGGGACTCTAAGACAATTTCACTTAGGAATATGTATGAAAAAAATATGTACGAATTGCTAGGGTAGCCTAAATACTGGTATGCTCATTATAAAGGAAAATGTACTGAATGGTCCTGTGCAGGAAAGATTCTTGCAACAGTTACCCAGTACATGGTCTGGTAACAAGTCAAGGGAAGTGGGGGGACATTATATAAAGAGGTCTTCCAAAAACTAAGAGAAGGTGAAAAAGAGACTAGGCTGAATATTAAAAGTGGAATATATATGCCACATTGTAAGGGATAACGAATTTGTATTCACCCATGTGTTCATTGTCTTTAGGATCTTCCAATATTCACAAAGTCAGTGTGGGTCAGCAAAGGCAAGTAGTGTCTTGCCAGCAGCAGCCAATTTGTTCTCCTAAAATGTCACTTAAGAGCAACCAGGGAATATTGCAGCAGAGACAGATCACAGAAAGTACAACCCATGGGCAGATAGCTCTGTGTCTCATTATCCTTCTCTTTTTACTTTGCAGCGTGAATGCATATCCATCCACGTTGGCCAGGCTGGTGTTCAGATTGGCAATGCATGTTGGGAATTGTATTGTCTTGAGCACGGGATCCAGCCTGATGGTCAAGTGCCTAGTGATAATACTATGGGACGTGGAGATGATTCATTTAACACTTTCTTCAGTGAGACGGGAGCTGGTAAACATGTTCCAAGAGCAGTGTTTGTAGACCTAGAGCCAACCGTAGTTGGTATGTACCCAACATTAAAGGTCTTAAATGAAAAAGTGAGGATCCTTGATGGATTCCCTACTGTCATTTTTTGTTTGTCTAGAACACTATAGGTTTTAAAATGTGTGTCTTGATGCTCTTTTGACATTTGTGGGCATTGTTATCTGAAAGAAATTAACTCATGGTGTACACGTAACAATCTCCGGAAAACAAGAGAACTTTTTTACAATCTGGATGATCTTTCCAGACTGCTGCACTGCACACAGAGTTTTGTTTGAGTGCTGTCCAGTATCATGTCTGTACCTGTAAAGTAGTTTTCTGAGTGATCTCTGTGTTCCCTGAGTAGAAATACTGCTTTGTGTGTGCCTGATATGTACCCTGAAACAAAGGGGCAGAAGGTGTGCCAACTTCTCAGACTAGTCAGACAAGCTGTGTGTAGTCAGAGATGCTGTCTACACTCTTTTGACACGTGTGCTTCATGTGTAGTCACTAGGCAGCAGACACAGAGCTGAACGGATCAAATTTATGATGTGGTATTTTGGGGTTTTTTGTAGATGAAGTACGTACAGGCACATATAGGCAGTTATTCCATCCTGAGCAGCTCATTACTGGGAAAGAAGATGCAGCCAATAATTATGCCAGAGGCCATTATACCATTGGAAAAGAGATTGTTGATCTAGTGCTAGACCGCATTCGCAAACTGGTAAGGATTCATGCTGCAAGGTAATATTTAAAATAATTGATACAGCTCTATAGCTGGCTAAATTGATGGTTTGCTATTTTTTCGTTAATAATTTTGTGCCTAGTTAATTTTTCAAAACAAAATAAACCTTTTATTTCCTGGCCTGCTCTGTCCCCCCTTTAAATAAAAATTCAATCAGTTAAACCAGGACTTTTCAAGAACACTGGCTTTTTTTTTAATAACAATGTAAAACTAGCAAACTTATGACAGAAGTGCTTTTGAATGATTATTTTAATAGTTATTCCTCCAAAACCATCCATAATATTTTTCTCCCATTTTTTTCCACCTCGTTATAGGCTGATCTGTGCACAGGGCTGCAAGGCTTCCTCATCTTCCATAGTTTTGGAGGAGGCACTGGTTCAGGGTTTGCATCACTGCTCATGGAAAGGCTGTCTGTTGACTATGGCAAGAAATCTAAACTGGAGTTTGCCATTTATCCAGCACCACAAGTTTCCACTGCTGTAGTGGAACCCTACAACTCAATTCTAACTACCCACACAACATTAGAGCATTCAGACTGTGCCTTTATGGTAGATAATGAAGCCATTTACGATATATGTCGTCGTAACCTGGATATTGGCCGTCCTACTTACACCAATTTAAACCGATTAATTGGGCAAATTGTTTCGTCCATCACAGCCTCACTGCGTTTTGATGGAGCCCTCAATGTAGATCTGACAGAATTTCAAACTAACCTGGTTCCATACCCACGAATCCATTTCCCCTTGGTTACATATGCCCCTATCATTTCCGCTGAAAAAGCATATCATGAGCAGTTATCTGTGGCTGAAATTACCCATGCTTGCTTTGAACCAGCCAACCAGATGGTCAAATGCGACCCTCGCCATGGCAAGTACATGGCCTGTTGCATGTTATACAGAGGCGATGTTGTGCCCAAAGATGTCAATGCAGCCATTGCCACTATCAAGACCAAACGTACCATTCAGTTTGTGGATTGGTGTCCAACTGGATTCAAGGTATGTAGCCTTTTAAGTGCTCAAAATCTAAATGATTAGGAATTGTGTAGTCGTCAGAGGTGACAGACATACTACAATGTTGTAATTTCCCTTTTAAATATTTTGATAAAGGGCAAAATAACTCTAAGATATTTTATTTATTTGTAATAATGGTGATTTTTGATTGTTAACAGAAATGAGTCTTTAAGCCTTAGCATTCCTAAGGAAAGTTCTTATTTGTTTTCTTGAAGGTGGGCATTAACTACCAGCCTCCAACTGTGGTGCCAGGTGCTGATCTTGCCAAGGTGCAGCGGGCTGTGTGTATGCTGAGTAACACAACTGCTATTGCAGAAGCATGGGCTCGGCTTGACCACAAATTTGATCTCATGTATACTAAGCGAGCCTTTGTGCACTGGTATGTTGGGGAGGGGATGGAGGAAGGAGAATTTTCTGAAGCCCGGGAAGACCTGGCTGCCCTTGAGAAAGATTATGAAGAAGTTGGCCTAGACTCAGTAGAAGCAGAGGCTGAAGAAGGAGATGAATACTGAGAAAACTAAAGCCTGGGAAAATCTATTTGCCAAAAAAATAAAATAAAATTG
>VXBN01001968.1:51381-132631 GCA_013397395.1 Sinosuthora webbiana
AAAATAAAGTTCCAAAGATTATATTTTTGTTTTTTTTTTTTTTTTTTTTTTTCCCTTCACTATTAGTGTGTGTATTCATGAAGGAAGGACAATTTGAGATTGCATGTTTTGGTAGCAGATCTGTTACCTGCTTTAAAAGTGCATAGTACTTTCTACCTTCCTACATTAGCATAGTAAAAAAGAAAAATCAAATATCCTTTACTAGTATGGTCACATGAATAGAGCTTTAGAGACACATGGAAACAGCTCTATCATAGGACGCTTGGTTTGTGTAAAAAGTGCTGACCCAGCTGGTTAGAGCACGGTGCTACCACCACCAAGGTTGTGGTTTCAATCCCCATACAGGCCATTCAGCTGAGAGTTGGACACAAGTGATCTTTGTGGGTCCCTTCCAACTGGGAATATTCTGTGAAATAGCTAGACTGTTGTTTGGTGGGTTTGTTGGTTTAGGTGTGATTTTTTTTTTTTTTTTTGGTGGTTATTAAGAAAGAATTGATGTATTTTAACACAGAAGAGTCTCTGTTTTTGACGCTAGGAGACTGGAACAACCCAGGTTTCAGTAGCCTAATGCATTAGGCATGCTCCTGCCGGCGGTAGCGGTTCCAAGCCGTGCCCAAATGGAAGCAGCTCCGCACACGAGCCATCACCGTTCCCAGTCCGTCTCACACTCCTCAAGGATCACTTCCAGTTTCTCTTCGCACTCGAGAGCTCCACCAGTGTACGGCGCTGCTCTGCCACGACGGCGGATTCCCGGGGGTGCTCGCCCAACAACGGAGTCACGCCAAAGCCCCACGGAACCTCGCAGGAGGGGACCCGTCCCGGGGCGGCCGCACGCTGCCGGCCGTGCCCGCCCCGCACAGCGCCGCGCCGAGGCGGCTCGGCCCATCGCGGAAGTGCCGGGCGCCGCCCCGGGAGGCTGCGGGTGCTCTCCGCTACTGCGGCGGAACTTTTCGGGACCATGGTGCAGCTTTACAATCTGCACCCGTTCGGGTCGCAGAGAGTAGTGCCCTGCAAGCAAGAACCGGCGCACTTCTGCTGCGGACAAGACGTGCTGTTCGTGGCCAGCACGGCGGCCAGCTGCAGGGTGGAGGTGTTCGCCGTACGCGAACAGGGCCGCTGCGAGGCCCTGGGCTCCTTCGCCACGCTGGGTCCGGTGCTGCGCATGGCGCACAGCTCGGCAGGTCAGTCCCGGCGATCGCTGGGTCCGTGAGTGCTCGGCTGGGGAGGCCGGGACGAGCGTCAGGCTCGAGTCCGTGGAGCGACCCTGGGGCTCTGCCGGACCGGGGGCGGGGGGGCTGCGGGAGGCGATCGAAGCCGCCCGGGTTCCGCCGCGTTAGGAGCGCCTGGCCGTCCCATTCGCCTCTCCCTCAGGCTCTTTGTCAGGCTACTTCGCAGCCGGAGGTGGGGCGCGCCCGCTGGAGCGGGCTGGCCGGCGGGCCGGGTGGGGAGGCGCGGGCCGGTCTCAGCGTCGGCAGCGCTGGGGCCTGCAGGGAGGGTCGGAGCCGCATCTCGCATCACCGTCTGCCTCCGCCTCGATTGCGGTCTGTGCTCCCGCCCCTGCTTGTTTGTTTGGTGTTTTTTTGGTTTGGGGTGTTTGTTTGTTTTTAAAGCACCGAGTGGGTGGTCGTTCCAGCCCATTCCACAGCTGTTCATGAGTCCGTTGGTCTTTCCATGGTCTATAGAGAACGAAACATTTCCTCATTAATGATTATGAGAAGGCGAGGGGTGGGGGAAACCTTGTATACAATCTCAGTTTATAGAGAGGATTCACATACGAGTTATTCTGGACCTACATCTGTAAGTCCCTGCTTTTAGTGGCGTGTGAAGTGTGCGCCACCCAGCAAGAAACTCGTGCTTTGTATTCAATTAGAGGAAAATTAGTGAAAACTGATTTTCTGTTTTTTTGTATGAGTTGAGACTTGAAGATGTTCTTTGTAGCGTACAACAGCAGGTAAAGAGCTTAGAAACTATCATCTATTTTTTAATGATGTATCAGCATTACTGCTTTCTTTTAAGGAGACTATCTGGTGACAATTGAAGAAAAAAGCAAAGCAACTTTCCTAAGAGCATATATGAACTGGAGATGCATGTCTGCAGGGAGTTCTCGCGTGTGTGTTCGGATGGTTGGTCACAAGATGGAAGAATCATACAGTGAAACCCTAAAAGAACAGATGTCAGTTGTTGAAATGCCACTTTCAGATCCTCCACTGTGCATTTCATGCTGTCCTGTGAATGGAGATCTACTTGTGGGCTGCAAAAATAAGTTAGTCATGTTCTCTTTGAAATACAGGGTCATAAACCAGAATTTGACTGTGTTAGATTTTGAACGCTCCTTGATTTTGCACATTGATAACCTCATTCCTGCTGAAGTTGCATTTTGTGCCAGACATATAGCCATAACAACAGAGCTGGATGTTCTAATCCTGAAACTGGAACTGGTCCAGCAAAGTGCAGACAGGACAGAGCAATGTACTCAGGGACTCAGTGCACCAGAAAAGGCTGTGGATGGAGGTAGGTGCTGAAATAATTTAATTTTTTTTTATTCTCCAAGAATCTGGTAATTGATTCCCATTGTTTTGAAAGTAATCTCAAACAAGGTCTTTGCCCTTCAGAAAATATTTCCAGATTGTCCTATCACTGACTATCAGCTGAATATTTTAGAGCATGAAAAGTTGTACCAACCTGCAGTTGGAGGTAACATTTCAAGCAAATATGCCATCATGCTGCTCAGTTAGAGGATAGTACAGCCTCTGCAGACACAGACTTAGATCCCTGTTTTAGGGTGCCACGATGGGCCAAGTTAAAGTGTTAGTAGTTCAGTGTGGTATGTTCAGAAAAATTAATCTATCAGTGTCACTGCCTATGTAACTGGCTTACACAATTAAGAATGTTTCTGTTGTGATGCCCTGTGTACTTTTGTACCTGTTACACTCAGAACCTGCCATAATCAAGCAAATTCTCCTTTTTCAGTCCTTTATCTTATTCGGGGGCTTGCCTTAGAATTCTAGAAATCCCAGAAACAGATGTACTCAGGAGGTTTCATTCCTGCATGATATCTTGTATTGCAAGATATCACTCCATATGTAATCAATTATCAATTCCCATTTTTCCAAATGTATATGTATCAGATCAACACCAACAAACCTTAGGAAGGTCCTTTCTTTGTAACTGAAGAAACTTAAAAGGATGGTTGTTTGGAAATGGAAACTGTACCTAGAAAAAATTTAAAGGGTACGAAAAATCAGACTATTCAGATAGGGATAACATAAATGCAATGCTCTTCACTGAGTGAAGATGGGCCTTTTCTCAGATAATGGCATACTGCCCCTAGGTTTTTTTATTACTAAAAACTACATGGAAAAGTCCCAGTTACTTTCTGAGTGTTATTAGGATTTGCTTTCCAGGACTTAAGTGAGTTAAAGATAACACAACTTCCTGTGATAGCTGCCTTTGCCTTCTCAAAACCTCTTCAGCCAAAAGTCAACATTTTTTGATGACCAGCCATTTGTGGCACTGGTTGCCTTTGACTCACCTCCTAATGAACAGTTTACCTGTTTGGGGTGTTTTTCCAGAAATCTTGACTTAAGTATTCAGACTGTTGAGCATGAAATAGAAGTTGTTGTCATCTTCTAGTAGGGCTGTTTTCAGTATCTTGTGGTTTGAGGAAGCCAATGCTAGCAGGGTAGCTATAACTGGAGCATTTAATTGATATTGTCGTACCATGTGTGGAATAGTTTGAACAATTACGATAGCGTTTTCATTGCTCAGGTGTGAAAGATGAAAGTCCTTCAACACATCCTTTACAGCTTGAATTAGATGAGTTCATCATATGTCAGAAGCCTGTGGAACTGCTTGGGGAAGAAAGTAAGCTATGTGAGATACCCGTCACACTGGAATCCACAGAGTTACCTACAGAAGACACAAAGCACTTCCAAGTGCAGTATCTGCTTTTCAGGTATTTGAGATGTATTTTCCCTTTTATGGGTTAGTTTACTACAGAAAACCAAACTGAGTCGTGTGTTTTGTCTTTTTGAAGGGAAACTCCTGATATTTTGACTTCTGGGGTTTTTCATAAGGTTTGGTGTTTCTTTTGAACTGAGGAAATTATGGAATACCAAAGAAAGCCCATTTTTTAGTATCTTGGAATATTTCACTTGGAAGGGATCTGCAGCAATCATCTAGTGCAACTGCTTGACCGCTTCTTGGGGGGAGCCACTGTTAAAGCATATTATTAAGGGCACAGTCCAAATGCCTCTTAAACAGTGACAGGTCTAGGGCGTCAACCATCTCTCTTAAGAAGTCTGTTCACCCTTCTTGGTAAGAAAATGCTTCCTCATGTCAGGTCTGAACCTCCCCTGGCACAGCTTTGAGTCTTGTCCCAGGATCCCAGGGAGAAAAGTTCAGCACCTGCCTCTTCAGGTCCCCTCCTCAGGGGATTAAATCAGGAAGCTGATTTAAATTAATCAAAATTTCTATCAAAGCTGAGGAAGAATTGATGTCAGGGTCCAACAGTGAATTCCAAAGCAAAGCAGGGAAAAGGATGACACATAATAGGAAAAAAAAAGTATTGGAGATGGCATGATGTTCCATATAGCTCAGTGGACTAAAAACAGAGGAAAAAAATGGTCAAAATCAGGCACGAGATTTCTTCAGTGATGTCAAACTTTGATGTGCATTTTGCAGACAAGGAAAGAGAGAGGATTTCAGTTACAGGAACTCATTAGAGTTCTATCTAGCTGTGCCACTTGCTTCTTGGCATTGCTGTGCTAATGGCACTGGTGGTAGGAGTGTGCATTGTTGTTGAGTGTTAAAACATGAGCTGTGCCTCTTCTAGCCAGTGCTGTTTACTTGTCCTAAGTATATTGTCATAATTTCTCACTGCAGTCCCATGTTGTTTTGGACTTTTTTCCTAGACGTTTTGCGCCCGACCAGTCGCCTTTTGGGTTTTGTGAAGAGACAAAGTTGCACTCTGTTCAACTCCTTCCTGTATACCAGACAGGTATATGGATATGCATGAATGCATGATGGACTGTTACAGGAGACTTGTGAAAGGAAGGAGTTTCTTTGTGTATCCTGTTTTGTACACTGTGTGATTTCTGTATGATTTGTTTTTAAATTGAGATCTTTCCTCCCTTTTCAGTGATTTAAACTGAGCTTCTGTTAACAAAAAAGGCTTTTAATTTCTCCAAGTTCTACATAAACCTTGAAGTAAAATACCAATTCAGCACACCAGAAGTGTGACTAAATCAGCTTTTAATCAGTTCATTACTGATAAATTTTGTGTTCCAAAACAATCACAATGTAAAACATTGCATTAATAAAATTCTCCTTAGTGTTACAAGATACTAGACTGCCACTCAGCCAGCCAAGGAAATCAGAGTAGTAAACCTTAACAATCACTATGATACTGGTTACCTTTCTGAAGGGCCTTAATTAAAACTGGAAGGAATGAATGCAGATTTTAGGGGTTCACTAGCTCAAGCCCCAAAAGACCCATGGAAGAATTTAATGTATGTTAGCAGTCACATTTCATAGAATCATAGAATGTCCTGAGTTGGAAGGGACTCACAAGGATCATTGAATCCAACTCCTGGCCCTATGCAGGAGAGCCCCAAGAGTCCCACCAAGTGCCTGAGAACATTTTCCAAATGCTCCTTGAGCTCTGGCAGGCTGGTGCTGTGACCACTGCCCTGGGCAGCCTGTTCCAGTGCCCAACTACCCTCTGGGGGAAGAACCTTTTGTAATACCCGACCTGAACCTCCTCTGACATAGCTTCATGCCATTCCCTCAGGAACTGCATGTAAAATGCTCTTAGGTCTCTCCTCAGTCTCCTCCAGGCTAAACAAACCAACAAACCCTCAGCCACTCCTCCTGTGGCCTCCCCTCCAGACTCTTCACCATCTTTGTAGCCCTCCCTTAGTCTCTTCCCTAATAGGTTTATATCGTTCATGTATTGTGGTGCCCCAAACTGCCCCCAGGACTCAAGATAATGCTGCCCCAGTGCAGAGCAGGGGGGGACAGTCCCATCCCTGCCCTCCCAGCAGTGCTGTGTCAGATGCATCCCAAAACCCCTTGACTTTTACTGACTGCTCACTCAGTTTGAGATGGTTTACTGTCTGCTGAGTAGCAATGCCTCATTTAGCTTGCAGCTGACTGAAAAGAATGAGCCACTTGCCATTTAACTCGAGCTGTCTTAGGCTCTTGTGTGATTTACAGGCTTTGACAAGAGGGTCTGTAGAACATGAACACAGCTGTTACCTGCTAAAGTGGCATCCTAATAAATTCTACCATTTCCAGCCTTTCCTCCTCTTAAGTAATTAAGTATTAAGTAATGACCTATTTTTTTTTGTGAGCTGCAGCTCTGGATGAGCATTCATTCCAACTTAAAAGTAATTGTCTAAGATCAGGCTTTCAGTCCATGGATGCCTAGTTGTGGTGAATTTAAGACTCTCTAATGCTAGAGAGTTACAGCTATAGAATTTCTGTAGTTACATCTGTAGAATTTCTTCACTAGGTGCTATGTCCATAAATTTGTGTAAATACCTCCAAATGAGATAGCATGTCATGGAAGTTTTTGACATGTGCACTGAGCTTCATATGAAACTTATTTTTACTAGCTACTAAGAAAAGTAGTCTGCAACTTGGGCAGGTTTGATTGTATCTTTCAGGTATCAGGCTTGGAATGGAATTGCCAGGTTTTTATTTATGAAGTACATAAAATGCCTTTTTCGTTTTTACATCTAGGAATTTCTGCAACAGCCTACGAGGAAACTGAGAACAAGACAAAACTTCTGAGTCTCTTCTGCTTTTTCTCTTTACCTCATGTTGGGTATCTCTACTCTATTGGGAAGTTAGTAGAACTAATTTCTACTTACCAATATTCAGAGAAGTCAGAGCAGGCAGTCCTCACTCCACAGTTCCTGCATGTCATTACAAGGTACTCTTTTTATGGTTTTACTGCTAGTATTACTATGTTTCTCTATGCTACTGTCCTTTTAATTTTTTTTCCCCTCCAATATGTCCTTCATAGTCTCCTGGAAGTCTCTGGGCAGGCTCATGTGCTAGTTCAGCCCTCCTGCTTGGGCTTTTAACCCCATTTCTTCAAAGGAAAAAGAGCTGATTCACTGTAGTCTTGGCTACTTGATTTTTGCAGATCTTAATTTCTTTCCTTCATAGTTGTGTTTTCTTCTTTTTCTCTAGTCAGAACCTGCAGTGCTTCACAGTGCGATGCAGTGCAGCAGCAGCTCGTGGTGAGGATCCATATATGGACACAACTGTGAAGGTACTCCTCTCATTATCTCACTAATAGACTGGGGGAAGTGGTGTGGCACATAGTTGACTTACATTTTGAAATCCTCTTAATTTCTGGTGGCTGAACCAATATAATAACATGCAAAATGAATGGCATGTTGTATTTTGGTGGTCTACAGATGTCTCAATGAAACAATCTATTATTGCCATGTAAAATTCTAGACCATTAGTACAATGTTTTCAAAAACATGAAAAGCTATAAAATCACTTTCTAAACTAAATTCCGTACTTTTCTGTATAAAACTGCAGAAAGGGTGCAGAGTTTTCTTTTATTGTATGATGTTTCTCTCTCTTAGGTGTCCCTGAAAAACCAGTTTTTCTAAGAGGCATGTCGGCAATCAAACAAGTTTGCTACCAGATACATAGGGCATGTTTTTTTATTGGGCTTTTGATCCTTGGAGGTCTAAACTTTTCCCTTCCTTAAACTGCTTATTAGAAAAATCTATTGAATGTAAAGATACATGTTAATAAAAGTAGTAGGAAAGATAGATGGAGGTGTGTTTTAAGATTGTGTTTAAGGATTTCTTCTGACCATATAGACAGCAGACATAAAGAAACTATAGGACAGCAGAAGTTTTACAAAATTTTCAAGAGCCAAACTCAAGAGCAGAGTATTCTCTGCTCTGGATAGCTAATACCAGCACGTGGCTCAATCTCTCCTGTCCATTCTCTAGTCTCAGCTTTCTGTGTTTTCACTGTGGGTTACATTGAAATCCATCACAGTTCCTCCAGTCAGTCAACAGGCTGCCTCCTGTGTCTGTAGGAGTTTTGGAGAGATATGAAGACTGCAGTCCTACACAGATTTCTGTGCTGCAGCTTGCCATCCACAGTGTACCCACCCACTCTGGCATGGATCCCTCCATGGACTACAGTCCCTCAGGGGCATCCCTGTGCTGCTCTGAGTCCTTCATGGTCCAGTTCCTTCATGAGTGTCCCTGCCCCAATGTGGATTTTGAAGTGTTACAGTGGTTCTATTTATTATTTACTATTACTATTTTTAGTGCTGTTTTTTTAAAATCAGTTTTAGAGCTGCCTCATTCTGGGTCTCACTAGCCCAGGGCAGTCTAGAGCTCCAGATCACCACTGTAGGCCTCCACCTCTTTCAAGAAATGTTGAGGTGTCTTCAAAAAGCAGGTTACACATATAATGCTGTGTTGTCTTGTTTCACTATGTATGTTTAGTTGCAGGTGTAGTTTTTTATCTTTTTAGAGCTCTAAATTTAGAGTATTTCTATGCAAATGAGGTTGCATTTTTTTAATTTTTAGTCCAGTATAGATAGTAGCATATGTTTTATGTGAAAAGTGCATATGGAACGTATTGGGGAAATAATACTGGCTATGTAAGGTAACAATAGGGAATCAAATACAATACTTCTGTGTGTAATTGCTTTTTATAACCAACTGAAATCAAGGCTTTTATAACCAGGCAGTCTTTTAAAACTTGGCCAAATTCAAACTATTCTGGATAAAGTTTTCTGTGTTAGGCATCTACCTCGGGTTGAATTATTTTGAGAAACCTAGCTGAAACTGTGCAGTTGCTTTGAAGAATGAAATAATTTTTTCCACTCATTATTCAATGATTCTTGTTAGGCGTTTATGAGTATTTTTATTCTTGCTTAAATGAAGGACTCAAAGTTAGGAAAGCCAGTGAATGTTTTTAACGTCAGATCGTTGTACAAAGGTTACTCTTTTTTTTCTGATTTATTTAAAAACTCAACATATATACCGAGTGAAATTACAGAACAGTCACTTTCCTTTATAGGCTTGTCCACCTGTCACACTGGATGTCTGTACATTAAGAATGCAGCTTTTTATAGGACCAAGAGCTATCTGTCATTTCAAAAACCATATAATTCTTTTGACTAAGGCAGACTCAGAAGATATTACTGAAAGAAGAAAGCCTACAAGAAGGATGCTGTAAGGATTTGTGTTTTTTAGGGAGATGGTACTTACAGCTCTATGTATAGTGCTGAACTTGTGGATGTTGCAATTTAAGAGTGGCTCCTCTGTTGAAAAACTCTTCAAAAATAATTGCCTGCTTAGTGATTGAGAAGAGCAATCAAGCTGCTTTTTTTTTTTTTTCCTCAATTCTATTGTATTTACTAACATAGAAGAAATGAGCATAAAGTCACAAATGCTGGAAGTCAATAAAATGTTAAAATAACATTACTAAAAATTTATCCTGAGAATTAAAAAAAAAATTGCCTTGAGAAAAAATGTAGACTACCAAAAATATGTAGTGCCAAAGCTACAGGTTACAAAATATGTTGCATCACAAAATTAAATGTCATATATTGGGCTAAGGGATAGGCGTGTTTTGTTATTAGCCAGTATGACTTAAATTCACAGCTTAACTCTCCAGCACTTACTGGTCTGCAAGCATATCTATTTATGCATTTGAATTATGAAATGAGTGTGTGTTTTTTTGGTTGCATAGTGTTTATTTCAACACTGACACCTCTTTTCTCTAGTTCCAGAAAGGCTGACAGCATCAAATCCAGAACAAATCCTGAGTCAGAGCCTGGTTGGAATTTATATATTATAAACACTGTTTCAACAATTCAGCTTTACAGAGAAATGGTATTGCTCAACTCCTGTTTTTGTAGTTTGCTAACTTAAAATAAGTACTGTTAATTAATCTCTGATGCATGTCATTGCTGAATATAGTGTAATGTATTTCTTGTGAATAGCCCATAATCCTGTTTCAAACGACTGATGCTCATTAGAATTGTTCCTGTATATTCTTTTTTGTCAGCAGCCTATGTATATCCTATGTCTGTTCTAGGTAGATTATAGCAGAACTTATGAGAATGTTAAAACTGAGAGCTGCATCCATCTTCTAAGTGAGGCTCACTTACTGGTCAGAGCAGCTATAATGGACCCTTATTTCCTTAAATCAGATGAGAAGGAAGATCTTCTAAGAGCATTCAGAGAAAGTTGTGCCTTCTTAGGAGACTGCTACAGCAGGTATGTTTTAGATGTCAAAGTGGTATAGGTGAGCTGTGTTTCCAGTAGTGTGACCTTAAAATGAAAATCCATAATTCTTTGCTATTTTACATTAATATTGCATATGTAGTACAAACTTATCTGTTTGACAAAGCCAGCTTAATCTAGTCCTCTCTTCAGTATCTGGTTGTCTTTATTGTCATTGAACAGAATTCAATTATTCAGAATTATGTTGAATTCAACAGAATTATGTTGAATACGAACAATATATGCAGATAACTGATGTGCCTGCAACTTTGTTTGATGAAAGGTTAGTTCTTACAGTGATGGTAAAAGCATTGCCCTTAGTTGTTTTGTTATTTTTTCCTTCTTCTCTATTCCTGCAGGTTTGACACAAAGGATTACCACCTTGCTTTGCCATACTACAGAATGTCAGGTTTATCCATGACTGAAGTTTTAAAGAGACTAGTTTCAGAAGGTGATGAAATACAGACATATGAGAGAGGATTTATATTTTACTTAACTCATTCTCTTAATGAAAACTCAAATGAAGAATTAAGTAAGGTAAAAATAATTTGGTTTATTTGTAATCTGCTCATTTAGTTCTGATTTTAAGAATTGTGTATCAAATATTAATCACTTTCTCTTTGAAAATGCTGAGCTGCTTTTTTAATTTTACAGTTATTCTTTTTCACATTATTTTTATTTTCCCATTTTTGTTGAATAGCAAGCAGCTTTGGGCTGTGATGCTTTGGACTGTGTTCGATCTTACAGGTTTGGCTGTCATGATGCACGTTGCTGTGATCTGGTTCCCACTTGCACAGAGGCACTTCTGTTTGAGGAAAGCCCTGCCTCAAATTTCTGTCATCTCTCATTTCTGTAGCAAAAAAAACTTGTTTCTTTGATCATTGCTAAATTGTACAGATTGCTAAAAACAATTTTGGTGGTAGATGTTCTCCTAGCATGCCAGAATATGGTTGAATCTCTACCAGTTAGAAATCCTTTACTTTTACAAGTAGGGAGGAGAGAGGCAGGAAAGGCATTGTGATTCCATAGCTAAGTGAAACTTGTCTGTTTTAAAAAAATACAAACAAACCAACCACAAAAAAAAAAAAAAAAAAAACAACTGAACTGCACTACTTTGATATGTCATAGAAGAATGTATATCTGCAAAGGTCTAAACTGTCAAATGGCTTTTATTTGAATAGGAATCAGGAAATAAAGTTCTCCAGATATTCTATCTCATGGACCCCGTGCAGCTGCCTCATATCCTTTGCAGTCCCAGCATGAGAAATGTGTGTCCTTTGACAGCTGTGAAGTATCTTCAGAAAGTAGAAAAGAGGATGCCATCAGTGGTCCTGACACTTACTAAGGCTTTCTTGGCTTTGAAAATGGGAGACCTGACAATGTATGAACATGAAATGGACTCCTATAAGGAGGTAAAGTATACCAAGAGCATGAACTATTCATGCTTTAAATGTCCAAGTCAATAGTTTGACTTCTAGTTGCATTTTACAGTAAAAGAAACTTCCGATCACTCCTCTTCCTCCTGATATGCTGTGTAGGCTCCACAGACTGTCTGCAGTAACAGTAGAATGGAGAGCTGACATTCACTGGGACTGTACAGTTTATCCTACAGGTAGAGTAGTCTTGTCTTGGTGAAGACTTACAAAATAAACAAGTTTTGAAGGTCTTAATTCTTGATCAACTAGATGTTGTTTTACTAGGATGTAACCAACTGTGCCAGTGCTCTTCAGCTGCATGGGAGGATTTTATAGTAGCATTTCTACACCCCTCCACCTGAAATTAATATGTGATATGCCCATCAAAACACCAGCTGTATGCAAACAGCTGTTACAAAATTGCTCTTGAACAGAATATTTGTCCATTGTGCTCACAAACTGAAGTTTCCGTATACAATTTCACATCTTACGTGGAATCAAAGCACTTAACTCTTATTAAGAACAGATCAGCACCTACTTCAGAGCTATCGAAGTAAGAATTCCTCATCACTGGGGGCAAAAACATTCGTGGAGCTGTCTGTCACAGATGTTCACATGTGTGAGACCAGCCTGTAAATTCTTGTTGAGTTTGATCAAGACTATCAAATACAGTGGAATATTCAAAAGCGATAGAGTTTGAAACAGACTTTTTCTTAAAGTGGGATATTGGGAGTCTAAACACTTTTGAAATAAATGGATAGCTGTTTCAAAGTTAGATGATATGCTTTGGTGGGAGAAGTCCTCCAGAGTTTCTAGTTAGCTGGTTTTGAGTTGCAAAGTGGGAACTGTGGGGAGCTGTTTCAAAAATTATATTCAGCACCACCTGCTTTTGCAGCCCAATGAAGTGAAATTGCCATGTTGTGAGCAAACATACACTGCATGGATGTTGTTTTGAGAATAACGTGGCTTAGGCTTGAGTGGTTTTGATTGGATTTTCTTTCTTTCTAATCTGATCTATTAAATATGTTCCATTGCACTTCACCTTTAAAAAGGCATTTTATTTCAAAGTAGGGAAAAAACCCACTTTCAGAAAGATAATCTGAATTTTTCTTCTAGGTCTGCCTTACATTTCTTGTGTAATTCATTTAATTTACTTAGGCATTATTTTTCCACTGTCTTTAAAATGGGAATAATTTGTTGTTACACTCACCTTCAAAAGCACTCACATAACTCCAAATAGCTTCTTGTTGCACAAAGTGCAGCACATTTTGATCATTGTTTCAGGGGTATTTTCAAAATAAAAATCACACTTTAGCAAAGTAGTCTACTGAAATTTAGCAAAGTAGCCTCTTGAAAAGTCAGCCAGTGATTTTCCAAACCACCCTGTATATCAAATGTCTTGGATTTCTTCTTGAAATCCATTTAATGTGTGCATTACCTCCGTCTTTCAACAGCATATTGCTTTCAGTGTTTAGGCACAAGGCCTGTTTTTCAGGAGTCGCTGCTCCAGAATGTGGTTTGGATCTCTGTCTCTGGAGAGTTGCTCTATGAATTGCAGAAAGGATTTGCTTTCTTCCCTGACTATTTCCATCTAAATTTCACTGCCTGAGAAAACACTGAGTTTACTGAGCAGAATCATCTGTATATTTAATTCTTTACCTGATTTACATCTAATTATGTTTGTAGACAACACTGGCTTGTGGCTTCATTGGGCAACCACGACTCCTGCAGCAGTGTAAGGAAGGAATTGTTACTCCAACTGAGTTTGCTGTTCACCTGAAGAACATGCAGCCTGGTTTACTGGTGGCTGCCATTGTGGCTTTACATGAGAACAGTAAAATGGAACTAGAAGAAGCAGATACCTTTTTCAAGGTTGGCCTGCGATCATGTTTTTGCTTCTATTTTTTTCATAATGGCATTGCTGTGGGAAAGAAAAGCAGCCTCAGTTGCTCCTTCACTCACATTTCAGCATTTCTTCAGAAAGAGCGAGATGAGGGTTGGAGATATTCTAGTTGTGATAGATGGTTAGAGAGCCAGAAACTGGGCCTTCTGGAACAAAATACTGCTTAAATAAAGCAAAGCAAAAAAACCCAAACAAACAAAAACAAACAAAACCACAACTCCCCCCCCCCCCCAAAAAAAAAAAACAACCCAACAAAATAATCCATTAAATTCTTCGCTTTTACCCTCTCATTTGAATGGAAAATACCCTGATCTCAGAGCCCTTTCAGTGGCTTCCTAGTGATAGAGCTTCCTAGGGCCACTGAAATGTAATAGAATTCAGATAAATTAATTCCATAAGGTCCTTTTAAAGAAATCTTTAGAATTAAAACATACTTCTAAAGGATCAGGCTTAAATATGAAGGTATATAATTTTCTGATGATTTGTATAAATTGGTGAAAGAAAAGTGTGTGTCTGCAGTTTATAAGAAGAAATGCTAATAGTTTTTTTCTAGTGTCCCTGAAGCTTGCTTTCTTTCAACTGGTAATAGACAAACCTTTTTTTCTTTTATCTACAATGAATAGCAACACTTGGGTTAAAACGCGCTCTTCAATGTACGTGAGCTGCAGTCTTCACTATATTGGTTACTCTGAAAGACCTGTATCAAAAAGAGAAGTCATGAAGTTCCAGTTAGAACAAGTGTTGTTGTTTAAAACCATTTGGAAAGCAAGTAAAAATCCTCTTTACTGGCACAGCAGATCTTAACACATCTTTCTTGTGGGTCCTACCATGATACCCAGCTGAGCTACACAGCAGATCTTATCCTGGACTATAGAGACTTCTTTTGAAGGCACCTAGTTGTCTATTGGCATATGTAAAAATGCTCCTCATTAGCAGTCTGTAAATACTTGCTGACAGTCGTACTGATATTTCTGGCAGTGGAGTAAGTCTTAGAAATCAAATCTATTGGTCAGAATTGATTACCTTAAAATCATTTAATGAGCTTTTTGCATAGCAGTGCATTACATAGAATCACAGGACAAAAATGGAATCAAAATTCTGCTTCTAGTAAAAGTGAAAAATGGTTCCTCCTGTCTTTTCTAACTTTTGCTGCTAATAATCACCATAGTCTAACTTGCTTTCTTCTTTATTTTTTGTTCTTAGATGCTGTGTAATAGCAGTGAAAACACTATTCCCCAGCTCCTGGTGGATTTCTGGGAAGCTCTTCTTGTAGTGTCCTCTCAGGAAGAAATACTTCAGGAGCTCCTATTGAGGGTTACTTCTCAATATGTTTGGAGAATATCAAGCAAGCAACTTCCTGAGACTAAGCCATTGAAAACAACAGAGGATCTAGTAAGTTGTGAGTCACGCAGAGGAAGTTTAATGACTGCAGTGTTCCTCCAAAATCTATCCAAGTACCATCCTTAATATTATGATTCTAGACAGTTTATCTTTTAAGAGAAGGAAGACTGAAATCAAACAAGGTGGCGTGGAGTTACAAATTTGTATTGCTATCTTTGGCCAGTCCTGTTCCTTGGGGACATTTGCAAATATGCTTCCAACAGGTCAGCTCTGGAGAGAAATAAGGGTTAAAACGAAACAATGAGAATTTGTCAGGTGGATTATTTACAATTTTACAAAGTTAACTGAATGAGAAAATCGTGTAAATGATGAATTCTAAAGAATTATGAACAGGAAAGCTGAGATACAGAACTAAATAGAAGTTTCCAGTTTATTTGTTAAATAAATTGCATGGACAAGGAAAGAAAAAGGGTAGGTGCTCTTTTAAATTATGCTGTTTGTGATTAAAATTTTCTTCACTCACAGTGACTTTCATATGGAACTGTGACTAACAGAAATGTTTCTTTTATTGCAACTTGATTCTGTCTTGTATAGATAAACTCCTGTAGTCATTTTGGGTTGATTGTCCCATGGGTAACTTCCATAATGTCAGCGGGATGTTCATCTGACAAAGACTACCATGAGGACATCTCAAGACTACAGGTATGAAACAGGTATTACATCTTAGTGCTTCATATCTTACATCCATTCTGCAAATGTTCATGTTTGTATGAACAACTTTCTCCAGCAGACTCTCCTCCTTCTTTCCCCCTAAGTTATCCAAGTCCAAATAAAAGGTTGACTGAAATGACGGAAGAAAAAAATCCTGAAGAATTCTGTTAATAACAATATTTACATTTACATCTACTCTAAACTGGCTTTCTCAGTTTTCAGCAATATTTATCAAAGGAAGTATTATTTCAGGATTATTCTAGCAAGTAAGGGCTTCTGTTCTAAGGTTATGGTTACCATTTTTTGCACCGTTTGTCTTAAATCCAAACAATACTTTTTCTTGTTGTCTTCAGTCTCTTTTATGTAGCCAGTCAATCAATTTAGCTGCAGCTCTGCCTTTTTTGGAGTCCCTGACAGAGGCTGACAGTGTCGGCCTCACCATCCGTGTTCTCTGCAATACCCGTCTGGGCAAGTATGAGGAAGCCATCGACCAGCTTCTCAGCAGGTGTCCTGGTGCAGCTGTGTGCTATGCTCAGCATGAGCTGAAAGGTGACAATCAGGTGGGCTGCTTTCAATACAGTTAGTCACTATCATTTGGGTTTTTTCCCATAACTGAAATGCTGTGTGTACAGCTGGACTCTGGATGGATCACATATCCTAGCTTTCAGACAAAGTAAATTGCTTAGCTTGCGTTCAGCCTCTTCCTTGGCCTATTAATTCTTTAACTCAGTCCCCAGTAATTATTATGGAATATCTTTCCTCCAGTTTCTTTTGTCACTTACTCGATTCATTGTGGTAAACTTAAAGCATAGTCTTTTCAGATGGGCAGAGTGCCTCAGAAAAGAGTGATATGTTCTTTTTCTACTGTAAATGGAAAGCTACCTAGTTTCTCACTAACTGACTATGTTCTAAATCGTTTCTCAGTGTTTGTAATGTGAAATCTTAGTAATGAGCTAACTGATGAGAGAACATGGTCCTTCAAATAAAGTTGCATTTAAGTATGTTCTTCCTGTGTTTTAGTGACATTTTCTGACCTTCTAGCAATCAGAATGGTACCATACACTAGTGGGAAGATTATGTCCTTTTTCCGCATTTTCCCATTAAGCCTGTACACAGTTTTAGTGTTGGAACTGATTTTATTCTAGTGTTCCAGGAATACAGGAGTTTGTTTCCATTTCCCAACACAGCAACTCAATTAATTGTATGCGGCTTTGCTGACCAGAGTCAGCAAAGATGATCTCTACCAGGTGGATGTACTATTCAGAACCAGATCTGAGCTTTTTATTCAGATCTGAAAGTAGTTTCTGTGATTGTTTCCACATTAGAGTAGAATGTGAGGTTGCAGTATTAAATCTGAGAACAAAGGAAAGAAAATAGTTGCCAAGTTTTTTTCTTTCATTCTCTCCATTCTTATCTACAAAATTGTGCGCAAAATCTAATTTACTTCTACAGCTGTTGGAATGAGACAGATCAGGTCAGGAGACAGAGCAGTGCTATTCACCACTTCCCATGGAGCTGTTTTGAGAGAAAAAAATTATCTGACTGCATTGGTATTGCTAATTATTTGACTTTTTAAAATCTTCTAAGCTTTTTTCTATAGAGGTATGAGGGACACTGTGTAAAGATTTTTGAGCAGAAAAAAGTTGCACTGAAGATTGAAAAACACAACATTTGCAAAATCACTGCATTTCAAAGCATTATATAAACTAATTATTGAGTTAATAATAACTGACCTGTATTTGTACACATCTGAGCTTAGTTCAGGGTATTTTTAGCAGGTCTTTCATAGTCTTAATTGCAGTCCTTGTTGATTTACACTTTTGCTATGGGGTTTTGTGGATTAGGCTCTGTGGTGGAACAAGCTGCTTCCTGAACTTTGCAAGAGAACTAGACTTACTGGAAACGACTGCCCTGTTCTTATTTCATCACTCAAAGGTAAATCAATTGGTTGTAACTCAACTCCAGAAGGCTTTGTACATCAGCTGACATTCTTAATAACTGTTCAGACTAAGGACTACTGATAGGATAATTTGGAAAAAAAGCGTGTCTTTTTCTTCAGTTAAAGCTAATTCAGTTTAGCAGCCTTTCTCGTCATTAGCACAGAATTCTGCAATGTAGGCAGTGTAGCCTCATAAAATCATGGCATTCATTTTGTATTGAAAACAGGTAAATTGTTGCTATCATCCTCTTTCTGAATAGGTCAGGAATAGACACCATTAAAGAAACTACTAAACAGAACTAATTGTGATTTTTTTTTTCTAGGCTAAATAACTATATAGTTCTTAGGTAACAGGCTGCTATTGATAACACAGGGGAGGCTTAAGTCTGTATTGATGATTAGGTCATAGACTGAAAAAATCAGTGTGTTAATACTAGAAGTTGAGAAGTCCACCCTAATAGTTCTGTAGTCCTACTGTTACATGTTTGTAAGAAGCTAATAATATTGTGTATAGCTGAGGGGCCAGTGTGATTATTTTGACAAATTAGGAATATTAAATAAGTCACATATATTGTGAAGAGCATGCCATTGGAATGCCTGAGAAAAGCAGCATTGTGGGGTTGCATTGTGCAGCACAGGTTGCCATGCTCTATCATAAAGTTCTAGTTTCTGGTGCCAGCAGTTCTTCTGTGGGTTTATTTTCATGCAGTAACTGTGCTGTAATTGCTTAAGAGCATAACATTACACAGCTTGGTCAGAGAAGCTTCTTGCAAAGCATCCAGTTTTACAGATAGTGTTGAGTTAGGGTTACTAATAAGATTTCTAGGGCTTGCTTTGCATTTCATACAAAACCTGTGAAATACTAGATTAGGCTCCATTAGTGTTAGTGCCATATGTAGACCCAATGAGTCAAGATAGAGGTATGGTTTTGATCGAAGTCATAATTTCAGTTTACTTTTTAGATTTCCCGTAGTTTTGTTTGTGCCCAAATGGCTATGTCTCAAATTTCATTCCAGTTGCAATATTTAAATTATTTGATGACTTTAATTAATAATTACATTGTTAATGCTTTAGGGTTTTTTCTTTATTCTAAACTCAAAGTGCATAAACAATATTTTCTCCCCTGCTCTGAGCAGAAACTTTATCAATTGTTGCAATGGAACTGGAGCTAAGGGATTTCCTCAGTCTTCTACCAGAGGATGGAACTGCAGCATTTTTTCTGCCACATCTTTTTCACTGCAGCCAGAAGAAGCTTCTGACCTAAAACAATGACCTGTGGACCTGCCATCCACTCAACTACAAAGAATGTGCTGTAATAACAAAGTAAATGAAACAAGCAGTAGAACTCCTTATAAGGTACTGTGGGACTCTCTTCACATACATCTTATGTCAACTACTGAAGGACAGCTGTTTCCTGAGGCAAAGCATCTGTTTTGAAGCTAATTCTGGTGCCAAAGCAGCTAGGAAAAACAGACTCTACAGTACAGCTGAACATACAGTGTTCACTGAAAGTAAAGTAGAAAGTCAGTCTTAAATCTTTCGTAGTTGGATTGCTGACCTAGGGAGGAATTCAGGCTCAGGTATGTGTCTAACTGTACAAGTAAAAGTGAGTACGTTACTTTTCCAAGTAGGATTGGGCCCAGCTGACTCGATATTGCAACACAGACATTTCCTTGAATTCTAGCTGGCAAAATCACTGCTCTGTCATCTTAGTTACGTACCCAGGCAAGTGTTATAGTGAAAATGTTTTAATTTAGCAATTCACAAGCAAAGGCCATTAATCAAAGAGAAACAGAAGTGGAAGATACAGACTAAGGTTGGCTAGGTGGTCTTTGTTTTCTTTCTTCTGTTGTGTTCAGTCAGTAGACAGTGTTTGAAATATCACTAGACCATAAATCCAGCCAAAGACTCTTACTTCTTTCAGGGTTTTTGGTAAGCATCTCAGCTGCTTGTGCATGTGTGTACTGATGTTTGTCTGTCTTGGGAGCAGAAAGCATCTTTCTGTTCCTTCAGAGCTGGAATTCAGTCTTAATAAGCTGTCACAATGTTTATAACTTTCTTATGAATGTAGTTTGGGGTTTTTGACAATTACCAAAAATATGACTCCCATTATCCCTAAACCATCTAAAGGCCTAATTAGCTGACAGTGACTCTATGAAGATGTTTTCACTGGAGTTGCAATGTTATTTAAACCTGTAGAAGTCAGTCAGAAGAGATCATCTATATTTCAGCTAAAACACATTAACAAACAAACAAAAAAATCAAAAGTAGTTTAACTTACATAGCATTCCTGCTACAGGTAAAATAGGTATTATGCCAGTTTCAGTATAATCTTAAAAAAAGACCAAAGCGATTTAGGCTTATAACAGAGAAGCTATTTCATTTTTACTGGTATAAACCCCAGACATCCTGCTTTCCCTGCCTGTCCCATTCCTTCTCATTTGGCACAGATCTAACATGAGGAGTTGGGTTATTGAAACACAACCCTATCTCTCCTACTGTTTTAATTTTTGACTAGCATCAGCCGTGCTCTAATACTGCTGCTTCCATCTGGCAGGAAACACTTCCTTTACCCTTTTGCAACAGCAGAATGATTCCACTGCAGGAGTTACTTAAGAGTCGTCAGAACAAAGCTCTTCAGTACCGTAGTCACCAAATTTTGGCCTTCACTGTCTGCATTCCATCAGGCTTATTTCTGCCTAATTTTGCCTTGGAATTATTTTCATAACAGAAAGCCAAATCTTTTCAATGCACATTATTGAAAGATACTACTGAATAAAATTGTAAAGTAATTCAACAGAAACAGCAGAATGATTTTGTTAACTGCTCAATTCTACATTACTATATATCTTATCAGTGTGAACCTATGGATAAAGTAATAACCAAATTCCTGTTTTCTAAGCAGTTACTACAGACATTCCTATCTAGTAAAATGTGACAGTATGATGACTGGTACCCCAAATTTTGCTGTTACTCAGGGTTATTTGCAAACTTTTTTTAAAAAAGTACATTTCATTAGCTCTTCCATGTTCCTCAGCTGCTAAATAACATGCACTAACCATCATCTAGAATATGTTTCACTTGCAAGATATTGTTTTCATTTATAGAAACATGTATTTATAAGCTGTTACTTCCATTCAGCTGTCTTAGTGTGTGGTTCTTTTCTTAGCCATGGCCACTGTGTGAAATCTTCCAAAATGTGTAGACATGAGTGGTCCAGAAGAGAGTATTTTCCAAAAAATGAAGGTAGACCTTGGAGGATCAGTGTTAAAATGCTTTCATCATTCTTGAGTGCCTGGCCTGGCTTTACACTTAAACTGATGGAATAATCTTCGGAACAGAGCCCGTTTGTCTAGAAGGGGAAAAATAGCTTTTTGTTATATTTCATCAAAAGAATAGTCTGTGTATGCAGCCAACAGAGTTCAAAATGAGCGCAGGGGATCCAAGTACCTTCTGGACATTGTGAGTTAGATTTAAAAACAACTTTAGGATGCACTGAAGGATACATTTTAAAGCAGTCTAGATGGCTAATAGTAAAAAATCCCACATACTGCCGATGCAATTTAAAAGTGTTTTTACATGTTTTTCTGTGTAAACTCTTAAATTAGCCTTGTTATTGTCTGGAGGTCTGGCATAACATACTCTGTAAATCAGTTATAATGTTTATAAAATCGAATTAGGTTCTTTCACATTCCAGTGGTTTATCAAATAGAATTAGATTTTCTGTTTAACATTAAATTCTGTATTTTTAGTATAGCTATAAATGTAAATCATGTAGATGTATATATGTACACATACATCACATATTTTGAACTATTTCTACTGGTCTTTTTCTGTCAATGCCTGTTACGCTCTGTCTTTTGAGTACTGGAGAATGTTGTTTCAAAAATTGTATTAACTTTTTAGAAACAAGAACTTTGAAAATTCTTCAAAATTCTTCAAAATTCAAGATTTTTCACTGGTAATATTGCTAGAGGTAATAGTGTCTGTAAAGCTACAACATGCCCCTGAGAAAGTAAACTCTGTTTTAGGTTTTCAGTACTTCAGCTGTATGGGGATGATGAATTCAGCTGTATTTATCAGCTGTGCTTGTTTTCAACAAAGATTGAGATGAAGTCTGACACTAGTGGCACTTCTTGGGTACAGAAATACTCTGTCTCATAAAGAATTCTTTTTAAATAAAAAAATCTGTCAGATTCCATGGATGGTAAGTTGAAGTAATAGTCAGTTATCACCCAGTCCTTTAGCTACTTCATTTTCCTGAGCAGCGCTGAGGGAAGTATGGCCAGGTGGCCTGGGACATCTTGGCTTCTAGAGAGGGAGTATTGCTGGATGCCAGAACTGGTTCTAAGGATGCTGGCCTGTCTGTGAGCCCCATTTTGCATCTTAAAACATAACGAACATTACTCAGGTAGGTGTCTCTTACCTTCCTTTGGGAGCACAGTGTAGGTCGTTTCCATGCCTGCGTGGATGTGGTCGGTAACATGACAGTGTAACAGCCAGGTTCCAGGGTTCTGTGGGCTCATTTCCACAGTTTGAGATGTCCCAGGGAACAGATCAAAGACATCTGCCCGGTAAACCCCTGTTTGCTTCAAGGCAAAAGGAAGCAACAGTTAAACTGTGTTAAACACACTTTCTGCATGTCATTTCTACTGAAGCATCGCTTGGTACATCCACCTCATGCTCCAAAGTTTAATAAACTAGCAACTAAGTGGAAATGAAGGAAAACTATAGCTTTTGTCTTACCACAGCCATGAAAAATTCACAACTGTCTTGTTAAAGTAACTTCTGTGGTTACCAGTGAGCAAATGCTACTGGCAGATATTCTCTGGCTCTTGTATGTTGATCAAATACAGGTTTGAGGCATAAAGCCCAAAGCTGTTATGGTCAGAGTACAAGCCCTGCTTAATCTTGTAATATGACTTTTCACCATAGATAACAGTCCTTGGTATTTGACTTACCTCTCAATCTCAAGCAAGAAATAATTTAAAAAGACTTGATACCTTGAAGTTAAAGCTGTGGCCATGGAAGTGTACTGTGTGAATGTCTATTTCATTGCCCATTCCCATCAGATACCAGCTGACATTATCCCCAGCATGCATAGTCAGGCCATGCAAATTTCCAAACACTTTTCCATTAATGGCTAAAAAGAAGGAAAGTAAGACAGAGAAAACAAATAAGATTTTGTGTATTGTGAATTGTTGGTCTCTAATATAACACAGATTGAAAAGTTTGAAATCCAATGCCAGACAAAAGTAATGAGTTCGGAGAGCACATCGTGAATGGTTGTGTTTATATTCCACATTAAACTAGAAAGAAAATTTCTTTGCAGTATGCCATTGCTAATATTTGAAGATCTGTGGGACTTGCAGATTTTTTAAAAATGATCTGCAATTCCTGTAGATCTTTGTAAAAGAGTAAGCTTTACAAAGATACTCTTTCAGGATACACATAGCCTTTCCAACATATCCAGAGCAGTTGTTTACTGACAACATCAGATCAGAACTTCAAATTTCATTTTTATTCTTTCTCTACTCAAAACTTCAACATGAGAATATACTAGGGGTTGTTGTTGTTGTTGTTTATTGTTGTTGTTTTGTTGTTTTTTAACTTGTGGGAAAAAAAAAGTCCTTCACTGGCATTAGCATTGTTTTCAAACAGTTTGAGTAAAAAATTTCAGGCCTTCTGTCCTGGAACTGGAAATTCAGGGGGCTGAGAAAGTTGAATTTATATGCAGCACTTTGAAATACATAATTTTATAGAACTCGCAGAGCTATATGAACTAAATTGGGAAACATACCGTGCATTTTATTACTTTCAAGGAATTCCTCATTCTCTTTGTCGACAATGTGTGGGTTGGCAGAATATGTTTTAATGTTTTCATCCAAGTACCATGACTCATTTTCATCAAAAACCATGAAGAGAAGAGCAAATTGAACTTTCTTTTTAGTGTGAAATGATGGCAGGTAATGTCTGTGACACACAACGAGTGTGCCTATTAATCCGCTGTAAGTGTCCTGAAATGGCAAATGAAAACCCACATAATTGCAAGATGTAACTAAGCAGAAGTACTTTTAATGACGCATATGAATCCTTTTACTATCTTCACAGCTGTCAGTGTCTGGGAATAAGGGCAGCCAGTGTCAAACAAAGTTATTTCTCCAGTGTTATGTACTACCCAGGATTCAAGTTCAAGGAAGACTGCCTCATTTTCATCACTTGCTATAAATAAACATTTATTCCATATTAATTTATTGCTCTTTTTTCAAACTCTTTTTATAATTTTGATCTTGATTTACATTCAAAATATACTTCTCGACACTCTATTTGTATTTGTTGAGACAAAGGCAAGAATACATTAATTTCCATAGTATGAAAAATACTATGTTAAGCTAATTCATGCTTGGTAAAAAATGGCAGAGTTGTGTTTCACAGTTGCATTTTACATTTCCCACAAATGATTGATTAGATACAGAGCAAACTATAAAGTGTTGGCTTTATATGATGATCTATAGCAATAGCAGAACAACCAGGAAACAAAACCATGAATGCCTGTAGCGTAGGATTTCTGCCCTGACTTTCTTGCAATTTGCCTTCAAGAAACATTTAAATTCAAAGGAATGATAATAGGGGAAATAACCTGGCAGAGGAAACAGACAAAGTTTCAAACTCATCTCCTTCGGCTATATCTATATTAGAGACATGAACAAAACTGGTATCAATAACATACCTTAACAATGTCCACTGTTGAATGGTATGCCCATGCAATACAATGTGAATCTCCTCTTTCAGGACTAGATCTCTCTGGGATTTTCCAGACATATATTTTTGTTTCACCTGAATTAAATAAGTATCAATTAATTTTTGAAGTTTTCAGATCCCTGATTGTTCTTGACAATGGTTTTGTGTGTGTGTGTCTGCACTGTCCAGTTCACCATAGTTAATAAAGTCAATTGAGTCTTTTGTAGAGCTCACAGAGGAACTTCAGAAGTAATAGCATAAGCTAGGCTTTCCCTGTGGAGCCAAACCTGTTTGCTTTCATGAAAGATGCAGCCACCTTGTGCCAAAACATTATGATCAGTCAAGGACTAGGATACATAGCAATATTTAGCAGGGGCATTTGAACTGTAGAATTATTTGTCATAATCATTATAAAAAATTTAAGAACTCGAGGCAAGACAAAAACGGTGTCTTTCTTGCTATCTGGAAGCTTGCTACATCTTTAAGTTCTTGCCAAATCTTTAGTTCTTGCTAAATCAGAAGTCCTGATGTTACCTGCTGGAAATAAAAAAGGGTGGTTTGATACCTGGGTGAGTTACAGCAACAACAGAACTGTCTGTTTTCACTCCATGGGCATGGATAGAATAAGGTCTTGACGCTAAGTTCTTAAAAACTATTCTAATTTTATCTCCAACATTTGACACAAGCAGTGGCCCTGTTGGATTGAAAAAAAAGATTAACTTGGTTTTACAGAATATCAGAGCAGACAAAGAGCCTTGTTATGTTCAAATTCAAAACATTGGCTTATAATTCAGATGAAAACTGTATAATGTTCATTATGACATGCCAACTTGAGATGTTAAAGATAGGCCTCTGCATGTCAAGTTCTGAGCACCTACTATGTACCTGAAGTCAGTTTGGATGTTGCTGCCCAGTTTTGTGCTGACTTAGGAAAAACTGACCTCTGATCAGGCAGCAAACCAAAAGTTTAGGTTTTGTTTTTTTCTTGTAGAGCAAGCAATGTTATCTTGCAGGGAAAGCACCACAAAAAAAGTAGCAATTCCAAGTAGATTTTCTATTTAGATTGAGGCAATTTTTGAGGGTAGAACTGTAGTCATTATTATTCAAATAGTATCTTTTAATTTGTGTCACTGCATTGTTTGCATTTTCATAACTGAACATGATGACTTTACCTTGAATTTCCAGGTGCTGCTGCTCCTTTGTTCTGTTTTTGAGAGTACTGAATGTCTGATCGGTGTACTCGCGATATACTACCTTTTTGTACTTTGAGCCAATGAATTTGTCATCTTTATTTAAAAATGGATTGCCAGGGCTGCCAAAAGAAGAAAGAAATGTATTCCTTTATGTATTTTAGAACATGTTTTGCAGTTATGTCAATTAACTATCAAGCAAGAATCCAGCTCAGTGAAGTAGTAATCTCATAAACTGCTAGTATCTTCAACATGGAAACAGTCTTGTTAAGTTGGGAGGTTTATCTTTAAAAGGTTAAAAAAACCCACCATAAATAGCTCAAGTCTCTGTGGTACTTGAAAAAATGCTGAGTGCTTGGCCTGGCAAATGCTTCAGATTGCAAGAAGACACACAGCAACTTGCATACTGAAAAATAGGGCCTTCCACGACTTGTGAACACCTGAAATGAAGCCCAAAACTTGTAAAGGTTAAGTGCCTTGCTGACATTAAATGGAAGGGATTCTCTGCTGAGATCATGGGGGCTGGACACAATAGGTGGGGGGAAAGTCTGATAACAGCATAGCCCATATTACTTGTACTTAGATTTATGTCAGAGTCCACTGGTATACAGGGCAAGGAAATGTACAATCAAACTGAGAAAAAAGAAGAAAATACAATTAAGCTAATAACAAAATAGAGTTGTAATCTGCTACTCGAGTTATTGAGGTGGAACACAGAAATTCATCATTCTTGTTTAGCCTTTTCTGCTAATTGACATGAATTATTTGTTCTCTCTCATTGAGATTCAAATACTGGAGATAAAACACCAAGACAACAAGCTTGATGGTGGATGGATTAAATCATGGACGTATCTTGTGTAAGTTCATGAAACTGAGAGGGATCAAAAAGAACCTTACTCAGACTACAAATAAGCATAAGACCAAGACCTTGTTTATCAGGACATAGTCATCATAGATAAGATGACAGTGAACATTTTAAGCTTTCCATGGCAAGGACTACGAGCATCAGTAAGTAATAAATGCACATGCAGTATCCAGGATCCATTAAAATCTACACCTGTCCCACAGAAGGTCTCTGCTGGACTATTTCTCAAGCATTGTGCTGTCTGGCTCAGTTAGATGACAAGACGCTGGGGAAGGACAAATCCAAGTGGGAAAAAAAAAAAAAAAAAAAAAAAAAACCACGTGAAAAGAAAGTGTGTCTAGAAATTATGTGAAAAGAAAGTGTGTCTGGAAGAGGAAAAGGTTCAGAGGAGAAGTGAGTTGCTACTTTGCTTTTTTTGCATTTTTTTCCCCTGTGTATATTCCAGAGTACCTTTCCTCATGGTATTGGTGCCGCTCAAATTCCCATGTCCTGTTAGGAGAATAGTCCCATTCAACTTCCACTGCAGCAATGTAGTAAATCTTTTCATGCAAATACATTGGTAAATCTACATTCCACCAGTGGCATTTTTTCACTCTGTAGTTCTGTTTCATGCCCCCAGTGTAGTGGTCTGTTGTCAGGCAGGACACTTCAAAGACTCCTAGGGGTCATATAAGAAACAAAGACTTGAGGAGACTGAGACACAGGTTATTGCTGATATAATGTCCAAACTCATTGTGCAGAATGGCTACTTGTAGTAATAAAATTCAATGTACAGAGGAGGCAGAAAAATCAAGGCTTTGGCATTAAGAACAAATGTCCTTACAGTTTGCCCTTCAAACACAGCTGTACAGTTTTAGCACTAGGCTCAATATACCAGCTACTTAAGGCTTGTCTCTATGCACAAAACATTCATAGGTAGCGGTTTCTGCATTAGGAACAGGATTTTAAAATAAGACATTTACCTTCAGAATCAGGCTTCATAATAGCTGTAAGAACTGTATGTGGAAACAGATTTGCTGTATCCCTTCTTGTTCCTTTAGTTACAAATGTGTTTTCTGAGAAGTATATGCCATGGACATCAACTTCTGAACCCAAGCCCATCAAATGCCAGGAAACAACACTTCCTTTACACATCTCAAGACCAGGCTGATTTCCATACATATAACCATTAATGGCTATAGAAGATTTGAGAAAACAAAACCCACCTTGATTAATATATTACTTAATTCTGCAATAGAGATTAATTAATAAACACTTCAGACGTAATGTCATGCCTTAGACTGACAGAAATAGCAATAATAAAATACTTCATCACATCAACAAAACTAAAGAATTCAAGCAAAACAACTTTTAAACCCCAGTGTTTACAAATAATTTCTATCTGTTTCCCTTTTCAGTGTCTACAGCACATATTGCTGCCTTAGCCAACTGGAAATTTCCCTGCTTTCTACTCGTCAGATATACAGGATACATAAAGGATCCCATTTTACACCCTACAGTACCCTTCAGCCATACAGGTGAAGGCAATCGGAAGTTAGTTTTTGAGTTACTAACCCTTTCTAGATAGTCCTTTGCAAAACTTTCAGATCCTGGGCTTCTCAGGTACCATTCAATGCTCAGCACCAATAGTCTGTAAACAGGAATGGCCCTGAGAGGAAACTTTTTCAAAATGCACAAAAAAATAAGCTTAAAGATCAGGACTTACTGGCAGGGCTAGGGCCTGAGGGTAAAAACGTCTTTTTCACGTGAAACTTGAAAAACATTTCTGCGGTACTAAATCACAATCAATGTGAAGCTCAGTTCTGCCCTATTAAAGAAGCAAACAGCCATTCTGAGTCAAAGTCCAGCTGGCAAGTTGAGGGGCAGGGATCCCTGCCCTCCGCCCAGCACTGCTGAGGCCACACCTGCAGGGCTGTGCTGAGTTCTGAGCTTCCAAATTCTGCTGAGTATGGAAGACATGAACACACTGGAGAGAGGGCAACAAAGGGACAGAAGGATGATGAAGGGACAAGAAAGTATCTCGCCAAGGAGGAAAGGCTGAGGGAGCTGTGGTGACCCTTCAGCCTTGGAGAAGAGGCAGCCCGGCGGATCTCATCCACCGGTACTAACATCTGCAGGGAGAGCGCCAAGAGGACGGAGCCCGGCTCTTCCCAGTGGTACCCAGTGATAGGGACAGAAGCCCAACTGACATTTACAGACACCAACTGACACACAGGAGATTCCCTCCAAAGATCAGGAAACACGGTTACTGTGAGGCTGACCAAGCACTGGCAGAGGCTGCCCAGAGAGATGGTGGAGTGTCCATCCTTGAAGGCATTCAGAAGTCATCAGGACATGGTCATGGGCAAGTGGCTCTGGATGGCCCTGCTTGAGCAGGGGATTGGACTGGGTGATCTCCAGAGATCCCATCCAATCTCAACTCTGTAACTCTGGGAAGAACCTCCTTTGAGCTACATCGTGTGCAAAGCCGAGGTCAGTTTTGTTTCGCTGCCTGGTTGCACTCGTAGTGGTTGCACACAGGCTGAAGACCCTATTCCTCCTTCTATCTGCTCAAAGTGGTACATAACCATGCTAAATCCTCAACTGCCATGCAAGACACTGAACAGCTGGCATTATACTTTGAACTACCACATTTAGTTGAAACTGAGTTGCACTGAAATGTTTTAGTTTTTTTTTTCCACTGGAAAGGAATGAAATGTCTCTGCACTATACAACTTTCCTGCCTCAAACATGAAACCACAGAAGTAAAAACCTTATTGTAGAAATTAATATTTGGCTAACTAATAATTTTCTTACAGTGCATTTTGTTAGACTCTTGGAAGTCTTCATCATCTTTGTCAATTTTATCAGGACTTAGTGTAAACATCAAAATATTATCATCCAAATACCAGCTCAGATTCTCATCAAATACTGTGGCAAGTAGAAAAAACTCCATGTTCACATTTTTCTGTTGAGAAGAAATAGTAGAAGGGAAATTAGAAATGAGTGAACAGAAAATGTCAGGGGAAAAATCCTATGTTCATAATAATTTATGTGTGCAAGTCACAAAACAGAGTAAATGCACACATTGATACTTCACTCTGATAATCTCAAAGCTCTGTAATTGCTGTTTCTGGTAACTAAGTATCTACTGTTAATGCTCTTTCTACCAGCAGGGACCACGTCTGGAAGTGAGTTTGTATTTGGTCTTTAAAATCTCTACTTTTTCCTAGAGATTCTCATGATAGCTGGGACTTGAATGCCAGCAGCTGCTCATGACGAGAGTGTTTTCACATTGCAGTGACTGTCTATCTGGAGCCAGATTGAAAACCAACCCCACTTTCTTCATGTTGTTTATTCCCTTTAGGGCATGGGTGAAACTTTGACGTGGAAAGAGGTGGTGCAGTCTGGGAGGAGAAAGCAGATTCAGCTGCGACGATGCAAATGTTTCCATTTTTCTTCTTTGACTGACCTGTTTCCCAGAAGAAAGCAGAGCTCCTTTCCTGCAGACTAGGAGAGGACCCACAAGGCCAGAACTGGTGTCTCTGACTGCATCCACAGCTGAGTAATATAGCCAGGTTAAACAGTCTGGGTCTTGCTCTGTGGGACCCACATCTTCTGGCACATCCCATTCATACGTAAATGTGGTACCGGGACTCACATGAGAGGCTGGAGATTCGGTACCTATCCCAGAAATCAGCATTGGGAATTATGACAAGTGCACATTCTTTCTTTTCCCACCTTTAAGACACGGGCAGGTGAGACACGAGTGCTGAGGTCTGCGGCCCCCGCGGGTGGCTCACCTCCCGGCGCGGTGCCGTAGCGCGCCCCGGCCGCGCTCCTGCGGTAGCTCACGCCGTGGGGCTGGATGCTGAACGGGCGGCTAGCGTTGTTCCGGAACGTCACCCTGATGCGCTCGCCCACTTCAGCCCTGATCACAGGTCCTGAAAGAGTGTACACGGTCTAATTACAGGATGTTTATATCAAATGGTGCACAGGTCACCGTGAACTTAGGGCATTCAGTGGCTGGCTGTATTTTCCCTTGCACAAGGAATGCCCCTGGGCCTCTGTGGCCACAGACCAGGTCCCTGGCAAACGGCCTGAATCACACGACAGCCCAGCAGCAAAATACCCCAGTTCATGTGGAGGCCCAGTGACTTTCAGGACAGCTCCTCCCTTTGGAATGGGATTTACAGACATTAGCACCAACCCATGCCAGGAGCAGCAAGGTTATCAATAGGACTAGATCTGCCTAGCCTGGCCTTGTAATTAAGTGCCTGACCTTTGGAGACCATGGCATGCTCCCACAGGGAAGCTGGGTATCATGACAGTGTTGCATTCAAGAGCTTCTTTACACCTTGGGGGAAACCACAGGTATTAGTGACTGCTGGAGGCAGGGAAAACTACGGGCTTCTCCTTGGAGGTGGGGGCACTGTTCACTAACTAGTGGAAGTGACTGTTTACTCTCATAAATCTTTGGCATGAAAAAGTTTTAGATTCTCTCACCTAGGAGCCCAAGATGTGCTTCCTCTGCAAGCCGTTTTTTATGTTCAGTGAAAGAACCATCTGTGTATTCTTTGTAAATTGCTTTTTTGTAGGAGCCACCAATTCTTGTCTCACTTTGTTCAAAAAAGATGTGAGATTCACTGTGTAAAAGAAATTGCAATAGACGCAAACACTTCAAATCAAAATGCTCAGGTGTATAAAGGCAGTCAGACATCAACCCTGTTTTCTGAGGTATGACATGCTGAGTTTGTCTTTTGGGTTTCTTTTCAGTGGTATGGTAACACATTTATATGCAGGTCTGCAGAAGATGTGCAGGAATCCATTATCCTTCACTAACTTCTCATTAAGAAAAAGCCACTGTGTTGTACAAAGCCAGTATGTTTAGAGACTCACTGACAATATTTTCTAGACAACATTTCATAACCTTGAGTTTACTCTTCTCTTAATTAGAAGTTACAAAAATTCAACAGGAGCAGATACGAACACCAAGAATATGTAACATCTATACACAAAATGAGAAGATTCAGTCTATACTTCTACTCTTTAAGAAAGGACCTTTCAGTGTTTCCCAAACACTATTCAAACAATAAACTGTGCCTCGTTGCTTGTGGAAAAGGTCAGTATGCTTTAAGTCACAGATGAAAAATCATCTGAGGAATCAGTGTATTCTGTGAATTGATCCAGGTCTTAAATATGTAAACAGTTCAAAGGGCAAAGCTATCTCATATTTCCTAGATGAGATACCATTAGCATGAGTTTCATCATCTAAGGCAATGGTCATGAACTCCTACTTTGTTCCCTAACTCAGAATAATCAGCCATCTTGAATAATCAGGAGTAACAGCCTACGTATGACATAATAATTAATCTTAATCCCAATGAAATGACTAACATAGCTGCAAAATTTAAGGTAAGATACCGGGAAAACAAATTACCTAATTTGGTCTGGTATTTATTCTAGCATTAATATTTAAGCACAGATGAGGACAATGAGCAATTCTGCTTAAAAGTCAGTTCTACCATATGGCTTACCTTATTTAGCATGCTTAAATCAATTCTGCTTGGAAAATAAAAATTCTTTAATCAGAGGCATTTACCTGTCAAGGATTAATTCTTGTCCTGTAAAATGGTTCACTGCAGATGGGCCATAATTCCAGATGATCTCTTCAGCAGCAATGAAGTACTGTCTTATCTTTGTACTCTCAGTGTGACCTGGTGTGGATTTCTTACAATCTTCTACTTTAAAAAGGGCCTGCATACCACCTGGGAAAAAAAAGAGGTAGAGAAACCTAGGGAGAAGGAACTGCATTTTGTTTTCTCTTTCCCTGCATCCAACAGATCTTCTGTTCCCTGGACAATTCCCACACCACTGATGGATATGCAAATCACAAAGTGGAAGATGAATGCTGTAAAAGAAGGCATGCCAGCTAAACTAGGATATAGAAACACAGCTGTGGTATCTACAGCAGGCAGGCAGGTGTGGTAAAGGGCATTCTGCTTGTAAAGCTGCCACTGGCATGGCAAAGAAAATTAGGGTAGAGTGCACACAGTGCTGTCAGTGAAAAATTCAGCCAAGGTCAGATGTTACCAGACTGACCATCCTCCATCTAAATGTAATGAACAGCTTGCTTGTGGAACTCCCAAGTCTGCATCCAAACAGAAGCAGTTAGCAAATCTGCTTGCTGGAGATACAAATAATATAGTGAAGAAAGCCTTTTTACAGCTATAAGTCAGGCCAATTTGTAGGATTTAAGTCTTGGCCAGGATGCCTCAGCCGTATCAGGATGTTGCTTGATCTGATAAATCTTGGAACCTCTGTTTAGTTGAATCTGTAGGTTACATACTTCTTTTTATTTTGGAGTTTTCAAATCTTGGAAAATGATTTTCAGTTCTGTGTTCTTTCCCACTTCTGTGACAAATTACTTCTCTCACAGGAATATAGTTCATTCAAAAGCGTGAAATTAGCTTCTAAGTATATTTATATGGCTATTAAAACTGAAAATACACGATAATACAGGGAAGAGAAAAGAACACCTCTGCTTATTCATGAATGCACTTTCCAGAACATGTATTTTTCAGCAGGCAAGTTAGCCTGCCTCTCCTGTGCCCCTTGTCAAACATGGAGTGAGCCCCAACTGTTTTGTTGGCAAACAGAAAATTGTGGTTAGTTATCTCCAGCAAGACGCAAACATCATGCTGGTTTTTTGCCCAAAGGTGAGGCTTGCAAAAATGCAAGCAGTGTTAATTACTGCCAGCTGATGATGATGTCCATTAGAGAAAAGAATCCCTTGATTCCCATGGCTACAGGCTCAAACTCATCTAATGCACTTGTAGGCATTTCAAATACTCTGAGAGTTTTGTTACCTAGAGGACAATATCGCCTGGCATATCACCAGGTCAAGAGCCCTGCAAAAGTGACTCAGTAAACTCTTAGCTGAAGCTGAAAAAATTCTGATCACTGAAACTTGTACTGTACCTTCAATATGGTCATTCACTTGGCAGCTGAGCAGCCATTCCCCAGGGCTCCTTGGTACCATGACAGCATCAATGAATGTGGCTGGGAAGAGGCTGATGGTGTCAACTCGATGATGCCTTTCTATTAATGTCTGTCCATGAAAGTAGGCTGAATGGATATCGGCTTCATTACCCATGCCAAAAAGATGCCATTTTATCTTATCTTCCACACACATTGTGAGGTTTGGGAGGTATCCATACATGTACCCATTGATTGCTAAAATAAATGTTGTTTATTCCAGTTAACTTCACAGACCTTAGGATTTTTTCTTCAAATGCAGGAATCATACAACCACTGCTCTATTCTTTAAAATAGAAAGAGCTTCTAAAGAAAGCTCCACACCTTTGAAAAATCACTGCCAGTATCATACACATGCTTTCTCTACATAGCTATCATTCTGGAATACGTGCCAGAGACAGAGGTTTGTTTACACTAACAGTAAAAACTGTTTTTCTAAACTGTGAAATTATAGTACAGAGCTCAGGACTAAGAAACAGAACAAAGTAACACAATGCTCTTTAGAGTCCCTGGGAAAATGACACTGGCAAAGAGGTTCTTGTCCCCTAAGAATTTTATACCACAACTCCAAAGGTTTGATTTTATAATAATTGCCATCACTTTTTAATTTTTTTATTTTTATTTTAAAGAATCTGTCTTAATCCTCTAAGAAAAATCCTTGATTTTAAAAGATCTGCAATTCATCTTTAAAAGAGACAAGACAAAAGAATATTACTTCATGATGTCAGTGACAAGCAACATTAATATAATGTTCTCTTACAGTGCATTTTATTGCTTTCCTGGAAGTCCTCATCATCTTTGTCCACTTTGGAAGGCTCAAAACAGTATGTTCTGATATTGTCCTCTAGATACCAACTGAGATTTTCATCCACCACAGAAAACATAAGGATAAATTCAGCATCAAAGTGTTGATCACTGTCCCTATTCATTGTATCTGAAAAATAAAGTGGTATATTCAAAATCTTTGGTAATTGACATGAATTTTTTCGTAAGTTTTAACTCTAGATTCAGTAGGGCTGGACCCTGTTTACTTCATGTTTTGACACTCTCCTTGAGCATGACTATATGCATAAACTTAAAACACACTTAGGAAACAAAAATCCCTTTTGACAGGTTCTATAGAATTACTGTGAATAAATATTGCATATTAATCTCTTTCTTATATAAGTATTCAGAATTCCTTGCACATTGCTAGCATAGCACATCTCACTCATATGGATTTGTGAACAAAGTATTCTGCAAATTATATTTATTCTCATACACAAAATCACACTACTTCCTACACTATTGAAGGCAGCTAATTGGGAAGACCAAAAGCAGTTATTTTAAAATCAATTGTAATCTTCTCTTCCAGGAAGTTATTTCACTAATATTTATCAATGATAATTATCAATCATCTTGCATATGTATTTATTTACTCACTTATTTATTTATGGTTTACCTTTCCTGCAAATTATTAGAGGCCCAACAAGCCCTGAAGCAACATCTCTTGGAGCATCTATGTGGGAGTGGTAAACCCTGGTTATGCAGTCTGCATCTGCTTTAGCTGGACCTTGATCTTCTGTCACATCCCATGTGTAAGTGTACTGGCCTCCAGGCTCCACAGCATCATCTCTCTTTTGCAAATCTTTGGTGGTGTCGGGATAAAAAGCACCTGAAGAATTCCACACCGTTAGCACAACACATTCACAATGGGCTGTCAGGAGAGCACCTGCCATGCTGGAAGTTGACTACAGGCTGCAGTAGAATGGACTGAACATCCGAATACAGGTTAATACCCCACAACTTTTGAATCAGATGAGTAGATGCTTTCTTTCTCTTTAGGAATCTTTTCATTTGCCTTCGAAGTCCATAGGAATTCTCCGATTAATGGCCCATTAAAGCTAGTCCTTAATTTACTTGGAGGGGACTATGTACTTCTTGTAAAAAGGTAACAATTCAAATATTTGTAAAATATTTGTTAAATATTAATCTGGGAAACTGTTCTAAAAAATTGCAGATGCCCTGAAGGAATATAGGTGTTTCTGGAATGATAGTGACAGAAAAAAAAAATCTGAAAAGTTTACATACTGCTACACAACGCACTGTTCTGATCCCACAGAGTGTGTCTCTAGCAAGGCACACACTATTTGTAATGAAAACTAATTACTAAGCACTATCTGTTTCTCCATTTTAAGTGACTCTTGTGTATCTTATATACTATAAACACAAATTTAGTGTTAAGAATTTGGAACAGTACATTATTATTGTTAACAATGCCTTCCTCACAGCATCAAATTTTTATGTATCCTCCATACCTGAATCTCTTATATACCTTTATAGCCTTATTTTGGTTGAAACACAAATACTCTTATTTCAGGTAAAATGTTGATCTAAAATTGCCTTCTTCACAAATTCCACTTTTGGCTTTGTATTTCACTCTTGAAAAATTATCAAACTTGGCTCCTATTTTAAATTGATCCTGTTCTAATTTAAATCTCTTTTTACTTGACCAGTCTTCTCTCTGATGGAAGAATACCACTTACACTCAGATGGACAATTAACTTTTGATAAATTCTGGCACAGAATGGAATCAAGCTTACCTTCATTTTCTTTTGTGTATCTTACCCCATGTGGATGCAGTGTGTAGTTTCTGGAAGCAAAGTTTTTCAAGTGAATAGTAATGGAATCTCCAACTTCTCCCTTAATTATAGGACCTAAAAAACCCAGCCAGGAAGGTTTGTCAACTATCACATCATATAAATGACTGGTATACTGAACGTAGATAGCCTTCTTGTAAGTGCTGCCTATCCTGTGTGGTCCTCTTTTGAGAAAGACTTCAGCCTGCCTGTAAAGAAAATACACAAATGCATCTGTAGCATGGTTTTGAATTAATAGTCTCAAATAAAGACCAGGCCTCTGCAGCACTGTGGGCAACTACATGCAAGCCTTGTGATGAAATGAGTTAATACTGCCCAAAAATGCAAAGCATTTTCTATCAGGTGGAGTATCGTTTGAGTGTATGGGGAAGGAATTGTAGGTACCTTGGCAAGTGCAGGTCTGAAGTGTAATTAAAATACCAGTCCAGAGCTCCACTTGGGGAGCAAAGGCTCACTTACTATAATTCTGAGTACATGAGGCTTTTGAGCTGCAACCTAAATGAAATATATATGGTATGGCTCTTCTTGGACCATTTAAACAGCTACCACTTAGTTGTAGAGTATTCCTTCTGCACTGTGCTTTTTTCTGTCCCTATAAACATCAATCTCTGCACAAGCAGCAGCCTCTTAAAGAGTCCAGGAGGAGTAGGGGAATCAGAGAAGCTGAAACTGAAAAGTATAATACAAGGGACCGGCTCCATTGAAGGCATACAGCCAATGAAAACATGAAATTAATGTAGCATGCTGCAGGTCACCACTGGCCAGAGAAAAGCAGTGAAAGTGCAGTGAACAGTAAATGGTTTGTTGTATAACAACACAGCTCTGCAATTCTCAGACAAGACGCCCTGTTTCCACCCCCAATCAGAATTACTAGCGTGCTAAATCCCTGGCAGTGTCTTACACCTCACGAAGTTTGTGAGTGGAAAAAAAAAAAAGCTGACTGCTTCATCTCACACCTGATCGAGTGGCAGGTTATGGCTAAGGCTCTCACTAATGAAAACAAACCACAGGAAATCTTGTAGTCCCTCATCCACAGACTAAATGGAACTGCATTTCTGAGATTTTTTCTGATTTCTGATTTCTCTCAGCATTGTTTTTGCTTTGGTATAGTCCTATTTGATTTCAAAGGCACTGAAAAAAGAGAAGAAAGAAAGAGTTCCCCTCTCTCAAATATTTTTTTGATGTCTTTTATATCTGGGTTTTCTTTATTGATTATTCAGACCTCCAGGGTGCTTCCCTCCTCCTCCTCACCCTACGTATCTTCAGCCTACTTGCTGCTCTCACTCTGCACAGGACCCTCTTTGCCTTGTAACGAGCAACCCAGCTCCTTCACTGTGCGTGGAAATACCTAGCTGTGTTTCTGCACCAGTGAAAACCATCCCTGCCAACACTGAATAACTAAAAAGGTAACCTGTGCTCAGTAGGAAAGTTTTAAATGTGTCAAGGTTCTGTCTTTAAAAACAAAAATTATTTCTTCAGCATTAGCACCTTAGACATTCAAAATTAAACACCATTAGACATTCAGGGTCTTATTCTAGTCTCTACTTAGTAAATATTTCATTACTACAAATTCACACTCTACTGCATATTCCAATGCTTTGAATTAGCAGAACATTGGAATGCAAATCTCAAGCAAGCCAGAAAAAATATCAAAATTCCCTTATTGTCTGACAGGAAATCCACTGACAGCAATAAGTCTCATTTCACTGCCTTCACCAGGTTTTCAGTACAACCCTGGTGTCTAAACCAGATGAAGTTGTAAAATAAAACTCAACCAGTTTTACTTACTCTTCCTCTGCAAAAAGCTGTCCAGAAATGGCATTGGCATTGCCAGGAGCATAGTTCCAGACAGTTTCTGTAATTCCAATAAAGTACTCCCGGTTCACCGCCCCAGCTTGGCAACAGCAAGAAACCAGCAAGCAGCTTAGGAGAAATAGCTTCATTTTGCATTCACAGACCTTCTGGAAAACATGAAATAAAAACACAGGACAGGCACATGAAATTTCCTTTTATATGTTCCTATCTCTCCTACTTCCCACATCCTTACCTCCCCCTCCCTGCTCCTGTTTGCTTTTGTGAACACAATAAAAGCAATTGCACAATGTCTCTGTGTGTCAAGAGCAAACAAAAGATTCTGGTAAGTTCAGAAAAACAGTTTTTTTCTATTTCTGCCAACCTACAATCACACAAATTAGCATTCAGATTGTCATAGACTGTAAAACTTGTCACTGAATTGAAAGCAGATTTAAACGGATTTACAGACTTAAACTTCATTACGTTCTTCACTATCTTCATCACTCTCTCTACAGCTTGTATACTACTGAGAAAATAATCCTATGATATGTGGCACAAGAACACAATTTCTCAAGCACACTGTGAAAAGTTCTTGACACTTTTCCCCTATGTATCTGCTCTGCACTGACACAAGGAGCACAAACTGTGCCTGCTCCTATCTGTTCATACCACCAAACTGATGTGGCACAAGCAGAAAAGGGAGGATTGAGATCACTGGGACTTGTGTGCCCACCAGTGCTTGGGTTAGCTCTGCTACCCACCACAGTTCCCTTAGAAATGTAATTTTAGCACAAAGTGTGGCACATATTGCTAGAGATGGAAAGTACCAGCCATCCATGGATGGAGGTGGGGAGGTTTGCATCCCCTTTCCAAGTGGTTTTAGTATTGCAGAAATGAGGCTCACAAATTCCACCAAATGACCCTTCTGTGTTATCTTCCTCCTAGTCTGTTGCCAGACAGGATAAGCTACATTCTTCAATGATTAAAAACATAAGATCCAGATAATCTTAACTGTTGGCACACTACCCAGTGCCAAAGGCTTCTTTTGCTTTATTCAAGTTCTGTCAACATTTTGTATTGGTTTTGCTGAAAAATAAGAACAAAATTGGACGTTAAACATGGAACACTTTAAAACCACCTAACTAAAGTTTGCAATGGCACTTCTTTTGAGTTTATATCCATTACAATGTGGTTGTGTCTGAAACTTTAGGCATACAAAGCCACCTGCAAACTTCTATTAAAAATATGTGTTTTCATTCACTTGGGGATTTTAAAAAAATGTCATCTGTGCTCTGAGCACTGAAACAGTCACAGTCATTCTAAATTAGTATTACAGTTTGCCATTGAATGACAAGTTAAAATTTTCTGTAATAAGCAGGATATCCTTTGCAACTATTTTAATATTGGTCAGAAAAAATATGATTATTTTGGATAGAAGACTAAGATTCAAAATATAATTAAAGTATAGCAGTTTTCATTTAGTGACATAAAAATCTAAGTCTTATTCACCAAGACAATGGTATAAGATAATTCGCCAATTTTAATCACTATTCCTGGCAGGCACTGTCATAATATTTAATTTCTTTACATTTCTACACATCTGGATTAAATGGAGGACTCTACTTCTCTCTAAATGACAAAGCCAAAGGTGAGATTTTGAAATATGCCTGAATCTATGATGAAATTCTGGAGTTTTACAGGTTGATGTCACATGTTCAAAATTATTTCTGTAGGGATTTTTTTTCCTTTTCCATGGATGAAGATAAGTAGTGCAGTGGAAAAATCAGCTTACCCGGGTTGTGTATGCCCCATTTGTAAATTAAGTGAGGTAAAAATGAGAAAATTTTACCTCCTGTTAAAATACTTAAATTCAAAGTAATTCCTTAATACATGCCTTAATAAATAAGTTGTTCATGCGTATGTAGGTTTTTGATTTATTTTTGTTCAGATTTCCATTTGATTGAGGAAGAGAAAAAACCGCACAGGCAATACCCTTGAAATCTCCACATTTTTTGAGGGTAAAAATTATAAGTTTTACTTTGTCTTACATCCCTGAATACTCTAAATTACTCTTCCTTGATTTGCAAAAGAACTGAATGTTTTTCTTATGTAAAAATACAACAAAAACTTCTGACAGGCAATATTTTCCACTCCTGCTTTTAATCGGACCTCCCCTAAACTTTCAGTTTACCTGTATGGCTAAGTACACTCCTCTCATATTTTTCTTAAGGAACTCAAAAAGCTGACCAAAGTACCTCAGTTTCTCAAGTCTGTATTATCTTCAGAGGGTGTCTGAAAAGCAGGAACTTCTCTCAGGACCTAAATAAAAAGACCCTATTTAGTTGGTTAAATTACGAGTCTGCAGTTTGGTGTCATGAATATCCCTTTATTGTTTTAAAACATAGTTCCCCATTTCTCATATTGATGAAGCTGAAATACTCTGACTGTTTTTAAAATCCCCAACACTGCATTGAAAAGATAAAGTCAATATTTTACTTCAAAAATTTTCCTTGAAAGAAAAGAAAAAACAGCCCCCCAGATGGAATATTCTGACAAAAGGTCTCAATAAGATCGCACAGTGAGGCTGAATTGCGCCCCCACCATTTCACAATTCCCACATTTGAATGATGTGTGTCTATTGCCTGCTGCCCATGCTGCTGCTCCAGCTGCCTGCAAACTTCTGCAGTTAAACACCCTTTGAAGAGCTGGTGCATGTTCATTTGTCCTCTGCCACTCTGTGTGGAAAACCCCTCTATCCATAATGGGAACCATAAGGAAACTGTAGTTTAGCAGGAGTCACTTTTACCTACACAACTATTAATATACCCAAAAATGCAAAGGTGTGGATGGGGGTCCACAGTATCTTACTACAAAACTGAGTGTCTACAGTGATTTCCAGCTGCAGTCTTTTAAATAAATGGCATTACTGTTCCAGACAGAGAATCCTGAAACTCTGGCAAAACGCACTGGCTGTAGGGGACGAACAACAAACTCTTACCGCAGATTCAGCACTAACTCCTCCCTGCCAGGAGCTTCTAAACTCAAATTGGCAGCTTTCTTCCTCTTGTGCCTGGAATGTTTTATGTGGGGATTTCAGCAGGCAGGACACACATTTCATGTTCAGGAAGTCTTGTGCAATGAAGGGTTTCTCACATTCCAACATGGGGCAAGCCTTGTCCTGGCCCCGAGGGCCACTTCTCCCTGCTGTTGTTCTGTGAGGTCTGTGTTCTGCAGCTGGATGGTCATATTGCCTCAACACCACCATCAGGATCATTGCTTATGTCTAGATTTCAAGCCAGTTAATTAAAATTCTATACAGGAATCTTGGTTCTGCTACCAGGTACAGCTCATAGCACCTCTTTTTAAAGACAAAATACTTGGGATTGAATCAGGACTTAGATTAGATCAAGGTTGGCTTTGCCTTACATCCAAAAACCATGCCTGAAACTGGCTGTGAAATTTGGAAATACAACCCATTGTTAGCCCTTAGTATTCTTAACAACAGTTTCAAATTAATAAACTGCCCCTTTAAAAGCTGAACCACCAAGCTGCAGTTGAATCTGGCTATGGCAATGGACATGGAAGATTCTGGATTATGGGTAAAAAGGGTTGCAGGATCAGGAAGTTCAACAAGGACTACATTACATGTCTCTTTATTTAATTTAAGCCTTGAAATTCAGAGATGTCTGTGACAGAGCAGAAATGTAAATTTACCAGACACAATCACACAAAAAATGATAAATTAAAGACAGATCTGGAGTGTGCAGGCAAAATATCAACAAGATTCTCTGAGATGTTTGGTAGGAGTTCAGTTGATTTATAAGTTTTCTTTCTTTTCCTTCTGTCCACAAACAACATCCACAAATCCATAAAAATTCAGGACTATCATTTAAGATAAATGATGTCACATATTTAAGGCTAGAGAAAAACAAATGTACGATGACACAGTCCTCATTTTATCATTATGTCTTTGTATCATGTGCCTCTGACAATCCACGCCACCTTGAACCATCTCCCAAAAGACTAGCTCCATTCTTAAATATCATTAATTACTTTATTACTTCTTGCAACTTAATTAAAATTTTAGATGCATTCTTGAAATCCTACAGGAAGAAATCAGGTATTCAAGACAATCTGATAAGAGAATATGAAGGCAAAAATCTCAATATTGTCTTGAAACAGAATTAAATTACTGATATCTTCTACTTTTTTCTAAATAATTTACCCAAAGCTGATGCTTATTGTAGGGTTTGCATTTCTAACAGTGTTTAGTATTTGATGACAGTGTACCTGAATCCCACTAGTTCTGATGTAACAGGGATACATGAATTACTGCAAGTCTGAAATACATATTTCTCTTTACTCTAGGTGTTCCTTGTCTAAAAACAGGAGTGCTAAATACAGCCAAAGGCTGCCCATGCATCTGCAAATGATCCAGGTGTCCATTTCATTGTGAATCCCTGAATTTTCATTGGGAATGAAAAAATAATTACTGAGAAAGTAAAAATACCTTTTACCTGTTAATTTAAAACATATTATTATTTTTCATCTGATCAAGAATGTTCCACACTTCCACTGTAGCAAGGCCAGGATACTTGGAAAAATATTAATAAGCTAGTATTGGGTGCTCACAAGGTTCCCTCATATGTTCCCTCAAGTCACATCATACTTGACTAAAAGGGAAAAACTTTGGTTTTAAGTGTAAAGTGAAAAGAAACCCAGTGCAGCTATTTGCATATATCAATTAGCACAGCTGAGTTCAGACCTGTGTGTCTAATATGTCAACCAGGCCCAGGTGCCTTTTTTACCACAGGAAGACTTGATGGACTTTTTTCAGTAGTTACTTTTTACAGTTAAGAACTTCTAAGATGGAAGGAGCAGGGTAGGCTCTACCCTCTATTGCCATTATGGCCTGTCTGTAACTAAAGAAATTTAGAAACATGTAACATTTAGAAATCATGGCTTCACTCAGTGCACTAACAACCCCCTACTGGGCTTTGAATTAGGCTCTTTCAGAACAACAAACAGTCATATGCTCTAAGCAATGACAAGGGAGTACAAAAGCAGTTCTACAGCAGTTTATTAAAAAAAAAAAAAAAAAAAAGAAAGTTATTTCAATACAAAAGCAGTTCCCTTGTATTCAAACATCTCTGTTGTCACAACAAGTCGGAGGGTAAAAAAATGAAGTGTCCCTGCCAGGAGCAACAGGACAGGTGAAGAAAAATGTAGATGTCAGATACTTCAAATAGACTTCATCCAAAATACAGAAGTTTGACAGATTCAAGACAAGGTTTTCATTTTCCTTTGTAGCACTCAAATCTACCGCTATGGATTATGGAGAGGCCATTTCTCTCTTTTTCCGGGGGTGGGAGAGAAGCAGCAACAATTTCCTTGCCATTTTCAGAGAACCCCAGCCTGCAAGTAAAAAACAAAGTGCTAATCTTTCTCATCATTGCTGTGAAAGCCACACATTAGTAAGAACGACTGTAAATTGAATATTAGAGCAAAGCTGTTCAGCAACCTCTGCTAACATAAGAGTAATGGACTTGGCATCAGTGTTAATTTCCTAACTACTTCTTTTTCTTCTCAGTCCTAGTCTTAAAGGTCAGAGTGAGCAGCCACCAACCTCTGCACACCTCAGGAAATTAGTGGATTAATCAAAACAAACAAATGTATTATCAGTACATATTCCCTGGAAAAAAAAAATCCAGTAACATAGAGAATGCATCGACCAAAAGGATAGGTCCCCAGCTGAGAGAAATTGCTGAAGCTACAGTGACAAAGAGATGCTGAAAAAATTAACCTCAGATGTTTTGTTACCTGCCCAAAAACAGAATAGGTTCCACAGAGTGTTCGTTTCAACTCAGCGGCCACTTTGAGAATGCAGATAATCAACTGCAATCCACTGAGAGCTATTAAAATCGAGAGTAAAATGATGTTCCACTCCACTATGTTAGCAGGTTCTGTGCACTTAGACCAGGCAGGGTAATCTGTGAGGTACCTATTAGAGAAACACCAGACTGAAGTAAGAAGAATGTTTCTGACTACTGGTTTGATAAACAATTTCTTCCGGAAGAGTTACACCAATGTTTCTTACCCCCCAGCAGTGTCTTTGAAAATATAATTCCATCCATTTGATGAATTGCAGAAAGGGCCTTGAATCAAATGCAGGGTAAAAATGATGCAACTGTATCCCGAGAAGGCAATTCCAAGCAGGGCTAGCACAATAGAAATAAAACTCTGAAGTAAAGAGAAAGTATTATGTTGTGGGGATAGTGTCAACAGCAAATACGATCATTCAGTCTGTCTAGCTACTTCATTGGGGCTGAATTTCACATTTGATTTTCCCAGTCTTCAAAATTCAGAAAGAAAATATCAGGTAAAGAATAGTAAGAACACACACACAAAATAAAGATTAACACAGACTTTCAGACAGTTCTACAACTGTAAGTTATATTTTATTTGGGTGGGGTTTTTAAACTTGCATTTTTGTAAAGTTGTTTCCCAGAATACCAGAGGAACACAACCATGTATTAAATATGTCTGCATCCCAGATAGTGTGTATTGAGTCATTTCTGAAAAAAAACCACCCACTTCCAAATAATACAGGCAAAGAGATGAAGATATTTAGCTGGTGTGCCTCATTCTATGTTCTTATTTTATTTTACAAGGATTTGGGGGAAGTGTGTGTCTAATTTTCTTTCATCCTGCTTATGCTTCAGAAGAAAGAAATTACACTTTCTGTGACCTTGCAACCCAGTTTAGAATCCCCTGTGAAAGGAAGTGAAAACAGCAGTGGAGAGGGCAGCAGGATGTGCTGGAAGCACAGGAGTGGGAAGGCATTAGAAACAAAAGCGAAGGAGATAAAAGCACAGAAATAAAACACAGACTCACCCTGTAGGTTTTGTTACAGCTCTCACTCTGGCAGCACCGATAGAACATACTACACTCCAGTGTTATCAGAATTGCTGCCAAAAGAAGGATCTGTAAGAGGATGTCATAAGGTCAGTGGGATGACTGCAGATACTAAGCCAAAGCCTCCTTCATTTTTGGAAGGCAGGGACTGCATCTCTTCTGCTGTCTTGATATTTTAGTGCTGATCCATAGCACAGCACAATTACTCAAGGCACACATGGACCTGGAGTGGTTTTAGTAGGCTGCTGCTGTACTTGTGTCTTGTACTTGAAAGACAAGAGTACAGCATCTCCCATCACAGTAAAGTGCTACGAGCTTGGGCACAGCTACACCAATGAAGCTGAAACAATAAAACCAAGTTCAAAAGCAAAGGAATCAATACCAGTGAAAAGAAGGGTATTTTATTGATACAAATACATCACTTCAACACTTTCTTGCTGACACAGGCACACAAATCAGGGAATTGCCTTTCTTACCACCACACTTATGCTAGAAAAAGTCAGTAATGCAAACTTCTGATTAAATTCACCTGGACTTTCATTTGTTTGTCAAGTATCCATACTGATATTTTCAGACTATTGGATTATTTAAGCCTGATCCTAGAATAATTTTGACAAATAGGATCTGGGCTCCAGAACCACAAACTGCCATTTAGAGAGGCACAGGTTTGAAAAGGGAAGTATGAGAAAAGAATATTCCTGAATCACAACACTATCCTTTCACATGCTGCTGACGGGTTTGTAAAAGAATGATACATGCATTTTTAATAAATTGGTAATAATCTTAAGGCTAAAAATGCTTCAAAATATCAGTATCACTGCTGCAGTTAACTTTTTCATATGTTTGCAACTGTTTTTCTGTTTGAATCCTCTGTCTTGTAGTTTTTTTTCTTCTGCTAGAACAGAAGTTTTTCCTTCTGCTTTAAAGAGAATACACAGTTTCAAAAGAGTGTCTAATGTTTTAATAACAGTTCAGCCCCTTCATAAAAAAAACCTCACTTATGCAGATAAACCCTTTCTAAGCACTGTGTGCAATGCACTTTGATCACAGAACTGTTTTCTGTTCCTGAGGCTACAGCTCTTTATGAACATGGTGAAACACATGAACAGTAACATGGCAACCCCATGTTAGTTTATTAGTGCAGATGAGCATATTACAAATGTAACAGGGAAAATCCTACTATGCTAATCACAGTGAGACAATCCTCTGTATTTAGTTTGACAACAGTACTACCTGAAGCATTGTGAACTCTGTTCAGTCTTCTAAATAGTGGATTGCATACAGCTCCTAAAAACATCTGAACCATCATGAGAAGCTTTTTTTTTTTCATTTGCTGAAAGAGCTCTAATTCAACTTCCACAGGTGATTTAATCAATATAGTGTTTTTCTCCATACTACAAGCATAAATTACATATAAACAAAAAGACAGCAGAAAAAAATCCCAACACATCCTGCAAAGTCATTTGCATTTAATAACATACATAACTTGTCATTCAGTACGCTAATTTTTTTCAGTTTGATTGAGTTTTTCTACCTGTAGTGGTTTTTGTTGAAGTAATCCATATACTCTGTTTTAAAAGCAATTTCTGAAGAGTTACTCAAGATTATTTGCAGTAGAATGCAATTCATTAAAAATCCATAGACTGAGCACTTACCATCACACCTGAGAAACAGATCCCTTCAAAATACCACTCATGGTTGGGGAGCTGGTAACTGGCAGCATGCAGAGCTTTCCCGTTTGGAAAGTACAGGAGGATGTTCACAACAATACTCCAAAGTGCAAGAGGCACCAGCAGGCAACTCAAACAGCTTCCACATGTCTCCAAAGCCATCTCTCAAGAACTCTGGAAGTTTGTTCTTCTAAACTAACAAAAGTTTACAAGACTTTCAATACAAGAAGTGTTTTGACCTCCCCTGCTTGATTCAGTAATTTCATATTCACAGGCACCAGTGACTGGAGTGTGATTCTAAGGACAGAAGTGCTTAACAGTTAGCACAGATGATATTCATCTGTTAGAACAACACATGAATATCACTGTGTAAACTCACTGTCCTGTGTTAAGCACGCCTTTAAGTAGCCATTTCCCTTCTAAAAGATTCTCCTTTGTGATCTTCCAAATGAAATATGTCTAGGAGTCAGACTCAGGAAGGAACTTCAAAGCTCTCATTTCCTAGTGACTGCTCAAAAATGTCCTCCTCCCTACGACACGAACTGCAACAGAATTTGTGACAGAAGCAAGGTTTTTCAACCTTACTGCAGCCTGAGGAAGGGAGTTGTAAGATAAATAAGCCCAGTCTCTATACAGAAGGCCAGATTCTGCCTCATATTACAGAGATTTATTAAGAGAACCCTAAGGGGGAACTGACTTGCAACAGAAGGCTGAGTCTGGGCCATCTTGCAGAGAGAAGAGAGAAGCCCAAGAAACACTGGTTAGAAACTGCAAGGCAGACTTATTTTCACACTTTTAATCAATTACTCTTTCCTACAGCATTATGTGGCTCCAGTGCTTTGCAAAATAAATCCTGCTATTTCTCCAATTGTTTCATTCAGTGCTTACAGCTGAGCTTGCACAGCTACAGACCTGACCTATGTACATGTGACTTCTTGTGCAGGACAAAATGTCTGGCTGTTATTTTGAAATGCCTGCTGTTTGCACTGTGCAAAGCCAAAGTCAGACAGCTTTCCCATTGTCACGTGTCATCATTCTCCAAACCCAGAGCATCTAAACACCACCCCAGTGACACAGAGCCAGGGCAGATTGAACACTTGCAACACGACCCAAGCCTTGAGTCTATGCCCCTGTGAGTCATCAGAAAAGTAACTCAAGGATGACCTTAAGATTTACTCAATAGGAAAGTTGTAGTCAGAGAACCAAAAAAAAAAAAGAGAAAAAAAATCGGAGGGAGGGTGCTCTATCAAAAGCAGGAAGGCTGATTTTAGAAGCAATGACATCACAACATATTTTCCTTGTGTTTCCTCATGAGCTGTTTCAGGCTTTTCACAGATGAGGCTTCTCTCATCCTCTAATAAAAGCTGTTTGGATTGCATGTTGTAAATAATTCCAAACTATCACTTAACATGAGATCACACAAGGAAATAGGCATGGTGGTACTCACACAATTACACCATTTTTCTGCTGGTTCTCTGCTGTGACTCTGCTCTTTGTCTAGGGGGTTCCATTTTAAATTCCTCATTCTTGATCTTCCCGTATTTTCTGTTTTACTTTTTCATCACTATGGACGCCTCCCTCTAATCAGAATTAGTAGCAAGTCTGCCTTTCCAGACTCATAGGCAGAGACAGAACTCGTGTCATCAACATTATGCCACAGAGAGCAGAGAAAACAGCTGCATTTAAACCATGAACAATCCACATGACTGTTTTTTTAGTACAAAACTCAAAGGTCATATAATTGGCTGAAATATTTTCTTAAAAAAAAAAAAGGCCAAAATTAGTCGCAAGCATTTTATTTTATAATGAAATTTGATGCTATTTCCATTATAACCTGTTCTGATTAGAAGAACAGGAAATGATTGCTGAAGCAGCATTTGTTCTGCAGTACAGCAGTCTGCTTCATGACTTCGTTTTTAAACTGAGCTCTGCAAATTCCAAATCACAGTGTGGTTATTTTTCAGTCATACAATGCCACTAAAACAGAAAACAGCTATTTTATACTAAGAATTAAGCAAATGTCTAAGCCAATTTCTCAAACATCTTGCCAAATGTTGCAAGCACTGCTTTTCTGTTGCTGTCATTATTCATGAGTTGATTCCAAGCCTGTTACCGAAAAGTCATGTTTACTCTGTGTGAGTGGCTTCTCTGCCAGCTGAAATGAATACAACCTAAACCAATCACTTCTTCACAATGTAACTGATAAATCTCTCAAAACAATGTCTTATGCACCAGGCAATAAAATAATCCAGCTGGCCATTTTTTTCACGATGATATAAATAGTGAGGGGTAATGCTGTGCATTAGGGCCACAGGAATCTATTGGTGCTGCATGCATTTGTGCTGAAGTTTCAAGTCTAAACCCTAGTGTAATCATTTTGTGTATTGGAATTCATAAAATTATTTTAGTTCTTTGATTAATTGTGTGCACCAGAAAAACAACCATTATGCAAGAATAAAGGCAAAAATCTTTAAGTTGCATGGTAATTATACATTATTCCATTGAGGACTGTTTTCCACTTTCTCTCCTTCCACACCCCATTTAAACTTGCAGATATTTTTTCAAACACTGTATCTTCACACACAAAGACACTATACCACACACCTGTAAGGAATTTTGTGTGCATACATATGTGCCTGCACATATTCTCCTTCTTCCCTCTCATAGCAGGGCAGGACAGGGCTAGACACTAAAAAGAAATGGCATGAAATGGCATTAAATTCCCTCAACTACTTCTATGTGTGTAGGTATGAATAAATACTCTTGCAAAATTCAAGTACCCTAAGATTCTAGACACAAACTCTTTTCACCTGAGAATTCTCTTGCTGGTGTAGATCTATGTGCGCAATTTTGTTTTCACAGTTCACTTCTTTTTTTCAGGTGTGTATTTGTACAGGGCAGACCTAACTGTGCAGAGAGCCTGAGATACACCTGAAGTTTCTGGCTATCTTTAAGGACCACCCTCCTAGGTACAAATAGCCTAAGGATGCACTGACACCCATGGTAACTTCTTTTTCTACCATGAATAAAGAATAACTTGCTTGTTTTCAAAGACAATATGGAAAGCTAAATTCCAAAACTGAGCCTCATTCCTTTGAAATAAAGAGCATGTCACAGTTTGGTTTTCATTTGAAAAATGCCATTGCCAGCAGCAGTGGTGCCATGCTGGCTTTGCCAGCAATGCTCTTGGCAGGATAATATTCAGATGTACTTGTAATGAAACATTCACTCTAAGTGAAACAAGCTCCACTTTAGAGGTTCTTACCCAGGACCTTACAGTAATGCCTTCAGGGTGATAACTGGTGAAGCCAGGTATTTCAGATTGATCTGTGTTTGCTGACCTGAATTTGGACTGTATTCCTTGAACGCTGTGAGGTCTGAGGGGTCTCCTGATGAGGTAAAAACCAGGAGTCATGCCCACATCTCATTTTATTTCAGGTCTGTAATGGAGCAATCAGGAGATGACCCCCCTTGGGAGGGCAGGAGGGGCTCAGCTGGGCTCAGCTGTGCAGGGACACCCTCAGCTCCCTGGTTGGGAACTGCCAGCCCTGACCAGGACTGAGACTCCACGTGTGCTGTTGTATCTGTCCCAGAGCTGTTGGTGAACCCTTACTAATGAACAAACATCTGTTTCAGTTAAATGAGCCAAACCAAGCAAGGAAGCAGTTCCCACTCTGGCAGAGCCTGCTGGAGAGGAAAAACCTGAGTGCTTTAAATCCACTTTCTCATGCCACCACTGCCCTTTACTCCAAGACTAGGCAAGCAGTGTTTCAGCATGGGCAGGGAAGGAATCACTGATACCTCCTGGGTATTTTTAATACAAATCTTTATTTGTGAAATACAGGGGAAGTTCAGAAAAATCCTGAAAAGTCCTCAGTCATTCACATTTTACTGCTGCTTTGGTTTGGGTCCAGCTGATCAAAACTTTTTATCCAGGCCAGGCTGGATTTGGTTTGTGCTCTTTCCAAGATCAGAATGAAAGAGCAACTTTTTTTTGGAAAACAGGACAAAGTACAGAGCTGTTATGCCAGTAGAAACAGAAAAATAAATAAAGCCACTTTAGTGACATGTTAAGGCAGTTGCCTGTATTAAGATGAAATGAACCAAAGATATTCAGGATACATTTTACCTTTCAGTTCAGGCAGGTTAGTGAAAACCTGCACATGACTCCATCAACAAAGGCCCCAAGTCTGTTAAATTCATGGCAACAGCACGGTTTGACAACAATGTGTGTTTCGGTACGCATGGAATGTTTAAAAAAAACCCCACAGTATACTCATTACAGCACAGACATGCACCAATGTCAATGCATCATCAGGTGTCTAGCAAACGTATGCCTGTGGGGGAGAACAAAAAGAAAGAAACATATTAATGGAAAGAATGCTAATATTGTATCCAACTAAAACTGCAAAAATTAACCTGAACACATTTAGAAAACCATAGCATAGCTCTTCTATACTGCAGTTAGAGCAAGGAAAGCAGGAGGAAGAAAAGAGTAATAGCTTTGAAAGAGCCCCAACACTCAACTACATCAATTAAAAATGTGAAACACATGCTTATCTTTAGTGTGTGATATAAATTATATCTGGTTCATACTTTAAGCTACTGATGATTCAAATACTAGCACCCTGATACTGATTTTGGAATATGTCCAAACCATTTAAACAAGGATTTAAAGAAATTCGGAGAAAATTTCCTTTCCTCAGTCGAAAAAAATCTACCTTCAAAACTCCCCCCAGATCTGTCTGCAGATTTTGTTAACTATGTGCAGTTTAATTCTTTCTCTTATCTTGCTTCCACTAAGCAAGGCAGGATGCTGCAGTTTTCATTATATACAGCATATTGTCAGTAGCTTATGAGCTGTTGTGGACAAAACACAAGGCTAACAAAATATAGTTAGAACAAGCACCACGTCGTGCAACAATGGTTTAGGCTAAGACCACAACCACCAGGAGATCTGTACCTCAGTTATATCACCTAGACAGTGCTGATAATAATAATGTGTCATTGGACAGACAAATGCCCTCTAGCACCTCGCTCTCAGGCAGATTAACATCACTGCGACAGTTGAGGAATCAGCTGAAAGCATGTGATCAAACACTACATGAAAATTCTAATCACAACAGGGCTATAGAAACAGCAGTACAGGGAATTGTGGCTTAAGAATACCTATAAAGTAACTGCTGAGTAAAACTCCATAGTAGTATAAGTAACAAATTTCATATTCATGTGAGAAGCATGGGTATATCTGCAAATTTCTTACCTCCTCATGACTGCGGCACAGCCCACACAGTCCTCCAAGAATGCCATTGATTATCTGTATGAAGCACAGAATGAACTCTATTCCTCCCAAAACAAGGAGGATAGAAAAGAGGGTGACATTCCACTGCACAATGTTTTGAGGTTCCTGACATGCAGACCACTTGTTATACTCAAACAAGTACCTGTACACAGCAATTAAAAGCATATTAACATTGTGTCAGAGTGGGATACTTAACATATAGTAGAACCAAATTGTGTCTGGTCTGTAACTGCATCGAGGATATTCACTCTAGAGAGTCCTAATAGGCTAGGTTCCCTTAGGAATAGATTCCTAAAGGAATAGAAAAAGCAGTGGTTTACTCCATGCAAGGTTTTTTTGGTTTAGGAACATGTTGAAATACCAACCACACATTTTTGCTAAGCCAATTTCTTTTAAAAAAATAATCTAAGCTATAAAGGCAGAATTTTCTATTGCTGATTAAAGTGAGACAGAAACTCAAGAAAGCTGAAAGAGCAAAGGTTTTTCTCAAAACAGACACAGAACTTCACAGGACTGGGCCTTTTTTCTAAAGATAGCAGTCACTGAGGCAAATGGGTCACTTTCTCTCCTGTTTTGCTGTCTTTGGGCCCTCACATGCTTATTTGGATGAGCCAAACAGAGAACAAATTTGATTAGGTACTGCAGTTTTTCAGCTGTTACTGCTCACTCACATCTTGAGAACATCAGCACTTGCCTTCAGCAAGGACTTAACCTGGCTCTTCTGCACTCAGTCATGGTCAGGAGGATGGAGAAGGAGGAATGACCCCTCTTGTGAGAGATACAAGTGAAATATAAAATTCAAACTCTACTGCAAAGAGTTTTATGTGGGCTCTTAGTACGCCAACTGCCTCTAGTCTGGCATCAGCCATAAGCTGTTGCTAGATACAGCCTTGAGGTTGCCAGGCATACAAACACTTCAAAAGCATGCCATGATATGAATCACATCAGGATTTATGTGCATTAATGGGGAATAGAACACTGAGACTTTTTTTGCAGAAGAATCTTAATTAAGGATAATTAGGAGCTTCTTGCCTCTCTGCCCTGCAGTGTACAAAGATTTTTATAAACCCTCTCAAGTTTGATTTATGAGATTCTATGCCATTGTCACTAATGTGGGCATTGTGCCACTTTATGCTGGGGCAAAGCAGCTTCAGAAGCAAGTCTGACAAGACTCTTACACAAATTATAAGGCAAATATCTTAACAACCACTATTCCTAGTTTTTAATCCTTCAAAGTCCTAAAACTTTGTTAGAGATGTTCATTGACATGAACAGTATATGAGGTATAGATTTAATCACCTATATGTATTTCTGTGCCTTTGGTTTTACACTGTAGCAGCGAGAGTAGCTGATGCCATTTGCTCTTACCAAGTGGGAAGGATAAAGTTATGAATAGATCTTGGTGTATGGTTACTGAAATAAAGTCCATGTGTACATTGGGAAGAGATAACATCCTCATGAACAGACAACTTACCCTCCAGAGGAGTCAGTGAAAGGATAGATCCAGTTTCTCTCCGGGTGGGTAAAACAATATGGTCCTTGAGACAACCCCAGTGCTGAAATGATTATACAGTATCCGGAGCCAAGGATCCCAACAAAGGCTGCCAGAACTGAGGACAGCATCTGCACAGCAGACACAAACATGAACTGTCAGCACAGCCTTTGGGCTTGTCTTTGGGATTACCTGGGGCTGGGACACCAGGCTCACTTACCGCACAGCTCTTTCCACAGCTCTCATGGCCCGAGCACCCACAGCAGTCGTCATTGTGAAGCCCAATGAACACTGCAGCTGGAATGAGTACCTGAGTATGAAGCAAACAAACCACACTGTTCCTTTTGGTTGCACAGAGAGGGCAAATAAAATACAGTCTTTGAATTTTATTCATTTATGTTGCCTCTTGGCAGTCAGCCCGTACAGGTGATTCAGCTTTACTCCTATTTAACACAGTAGGCATCTCGCTACTGACATCACCAAACCCGGGACAGATATATTTCTGTTGCCACTTTGTGGCAATATTGCACTTAAGCACAGAAAGAGACTGCTGGGATATTGCTACAGCTAAATAAAAAGTTTCTGTTCACATTAAAGGCTGTATTTGCAAATAAAAAAAAAAAATGAAGGCTTTAACTTTATTCCAATGAGGACTACAAAATAAAGATTTTTGAAAAACAGCTACTGTCAATATACTTGTTACTTAAGAGAAATCATCATTGCTTGTGTAACAAACCAGTCTGACTAGAGTAGAAAGTCTAATAAAATTTTGCTAAATTCAGACAAACATCTCATTACAGACATCTACTTTTTTCCAAGATTTCACAACCAGTTTCCAGTGACAGAAAGGTGAAGTAACAAAGCAGAAGCTATCCATGTGAAACATAAACCATCCATACTCCTGAGTTTTTAGCATAAAATCAAGAATGAATGGAGCTGATTAAACAGAGGATGCTCTCACCAGCAATAACAGCACTTAACAGTGTCCACTTATAAAGATTCTACACCCAAGAGTACTCTGGAAAGCCATAAATAAAGGGTAGACATTGTTATTTGCAAACACCACAGACTTACTTGATATGAAACTAAAATAAGAACTGTCTTGTTGAACAGACACATACTTGTCAGCCCTTACTCAAACCCGTTGCTGATCCCCAGTGCTTCAAGTCCAGAAGAGGTTGTAAAAGTGCACTGCAGGAGAAGTTCCATTGATTTCACTTGTATTATCCTGTGTGTAAAGCCCAGTCTTTGCCAATCCCACTCTAGGTCCCAATGGGACTGTAACACAGCTGTAAGCACCTCTCACATCACAAAGCACCTTTGCATGCAATTGTTTTTAACCTGTGATTTGCAGACCCCTGGAGATCATAGAATCACAGAGTGTTAAGAATTGGAAGGGACCTATAACCTATTTTTAAGAGGACTTTTAAAAGCAGATGAAAAAGGAAGCCTGGTATCAGGGGTCTTAAATATGTTGCAGTGTGGTCCACAAAACTGAAAGGGTAGAAAATAAGAGCTTCAGATTAATGACATCCTACAATGAACACACTTAGTCCTTGCATCCTGTTACTCAAATACAAAGCTTTGGCAACTACCCCTCAATCCCTCAATTGCTTCGAATAAGGAGCTATTGGTGCTCAGCTAAGGCAGAGCACCTGTCAGCATGTCAGAGAACAGAAATTAGGGAATTGTATCTAAATGCTCATTAGTTAAAGACATTTAAAAGGAGAGTGGTTCAATAATATAATAAAATTTTAAGATTTAACCCTTTATGCAAACTGTGACCTGCTGAGACGCTTGGTTTCACTTTTGCATTTGGATTCGGTGCCCTAGACCCTATGATATTTTCAGCTTTAAGGTGACATAATGTTGTAGATAAGATAATCAATAGTAACTAATAATAGCCACGGGATAATATAGCTCTTTTTGAATAGAACTCCATAGACACCTGTTGACAAGATATTTGAGGAATAAATTCAGGTAACCAATAGAGAAAGAGCAGTACCAAGTACCTCCAAAATAAACTTGAAAGAAGACACTTATTACTTACCAGAAAGCCTCCACCTAGAATGCCATGAAGGCACTCCACGTATTTGCTGAGGTGATGCTCTGAAGCAAATCTTGTTTCACCGTTGGGAAAATAAAGTAAGGTGTTGGCCACAATGCAGAGGAGAGCAAGGATGAGCAACTTATAACCAACACATCTAGCACAGCTTCCAAAACACATATTCTCAGATTTAAAAATCCTCCTTCAACTTATCCAATTCAACCTATCTCACACCTGTCCACACCTAAAAGAAGATCAGTGTTTATTCTCACCTCCTTAAATACCAGGGGTTACCTAACTACCTGGATGACGTTTACAACCCTTCCTAACCACCATTCCCAATTGCAGAGTGAGAGAGCAGGGATAGCAGAATGCCACCGCCCTTTTTAAATGCAATAATTGTAGATGCACCAAATGCAATGAAGGAAATACTGAATACTGGGTGATTTCACACTAACGTATGATGCTTGGAATAATCACTGGTGAACATGACTAGATGTGAACAACAGCCTTAAACCACAACACAAGTTCTGTAAGGAACTGGAGGAAAAATGTTTTGTTTTCTTTGTTAGAAGCAGCTTTGAATTTTAGGTTTATAGACTGATTCAGAACAACCTGAAGCCAGGGAAAGACTTGGCTGACTTCAACAGCACTGAGTCAGAGTTTTAGGTATAAACAGAATAAGGTCTACAGCAATGGCAAATATGTAGAGCAACATCTCACTTTGCTGTCCTGTTGATGGAACAGCAGAAAACCTCACCAGAAGGTTGGAAAACAAATAAAATGAACAGGTAGGCTTCTTAGGCATGTCCTTGTTCTTTCCATTATAAGACGTGCTGAATTTAGATTAACAGTCAATTAGTAAATGGTTTGGTGACAGCTAAACCAAGCAAACACTCGTGAAAAATACTGTTTGAAAAAGAGCAGGATTGCAAAAGACAGTCCTTGCACTAAAATATAATACATAGAAACACACACAAAAAGAAAAATGACAAGAAAGAAACAGTTTGTATCCAAGGTTTCCAAATGGTGTTTCATATACCAGTAACAATAATTTCCACAGTAAATGGAGACACAAAGTGAGCTATAAAAAATAAAATCTGGCCTTTTCTCTTTTCCCTCATGCAAATTTTTCTAAAATAGCCCAGAGCCTTTTTCTTCACACACAGCTCAACACAGAGGTGTTAGCTGCCATGCCCATTGCCAGCACATGGCAGGAGGTAACTAAAACACACAGGCCCAGACTAGATCCAGGTGGTGCTGCTGCTGCCATCATCACAGTACAATGTAATTCTCATTGCAAAACCAGAAGCTTGAAAAATGGACTTTGGGAATGTACAGGATATTAGAAGACTATAATGAAACTTTTTTAAAAAATTCAAGTTTCATTTTTTGAAGGTGGGGTGAGGTGTGTTTAATAGCTAAAAAACACAGTAGACACAAGCCCAAGTCAAAACCATGGCATTCTTGCAAGAGATGTGAGCAACACTTATGCTGAGAAAGAGTGTGCAAAACTAAAAGGTGGGGGGTGAGGGGGGAGGAGAGCAGGCTGGTGCAGCTGTGGCTTTGTGATGTAACTTCTCCGGGTATTGTAGCTGCTGACCTTGGAGACTTCCTTCATTATGAGAAATATCCTCCAATTGTACAAACATAGGCTGGCCATTATTGTGTGCTGCACCTCTAATGACTAAAACAACCCTAAATATGATCCTGCAAGTTTCCTCTGCAGAAGATGGACTGAAAACTTCCTTTATTGTGTTGGGTAAAAATCCCAAACCACTCCTTCCCCAAAACCCACCGCCCAACACCCTTCTCCCCAGCTCAACAACCACACCAACATATCGCCCGTGGGACATGGATTTAAAATCCTAGCCCTAACCATATATTTGAAAACTGTTTTATTTACAACTTAAATAATGGTTTTCTAAATACTTCATTTAAAAAAATACATCATCAAGAACTACCTATATTTAAAATCAATTCTATATTTAAAATGTCTTCCAATGACCTTGAAAACAGTGTGAAGAAAGAAAGAAAAAAACCAAACATTTTATTTGATGCAAATACTATTTTTTTTTACATTAAAAGACCTGGTCAGGTGTGAATCAAGGGGGCTTCACTAATGCCACTGCCATTTGAGGACCCTATGGTACAGCTTCTACCAGAAAGTCTCAACGTAACTTTTCTTTGCAGAATTTCTGGTGGTCCCACCCACCATCCTAAAAAGATTAATGGAGGAAAGTGCCTCTCATGGAAGCAGGATGTGGCAACTCTATGACACAACATGGGAAATAATGGCATGGGCTTCACTGATCCATTTGGAAAGACTGGGCAGCACAACATTTGTATTTACAGAGGTTGTTAATTCCCACTTGCATTCTCTTATAAGCTGTTCTCATTTGGTCCTTTACTTTTTAATAGGTTGCTGCTCATGGAGGCCAATGCTAGCTCAGACAATTGTTGGGAACATAGTGGGAATATGTGGTCACCTGTTGGCTAAACTAAGGGCAGGCTCTTGGCCAGCTGTGCAGACAGAGCTCCTGGTGACCTTAGGACAACTCCAACTCCCTTTGACCCACCCATGCTGTCATCCATTTCTCAATGTCCAAGGGATGCATTATCCATGTTTTCCAATAGTCATCCATAGAAGCACTGTGATGCAGCTGTCACTGTCCTCACCACCTCTCCAGTGCTCACTGGTTGACAAACTTGACCTGGACAGTCACAAGAGGAAGCTGCCCATCCTGAAGTCCCTGGTGCCACAGACAGAAGAAATTCTCCAGATTACTTTCATTAATTAGATCACAACTCCTCAGATGAACCAATGAGCTACCTATGAGCACAAGAAACTACCTGTTGACATGAAGGCAGTTGCTCCTAACACAGCTGTAACACACAGGCAAGTGCCTGCTTGCTACCTCTGCCACCACTTTGAGATGGAAAACTGACCTGAACCATAGAAGTCAGCTTGGAATGAGAGCTCACACTTGTACATAACAACGCACACTCACACATACAGAGAACATTTAATTTATTAGTAATAATACTGACCTAAGAAGGAGTCAGTAACAATGCAACAAAAGTAGTTTTGCCATTTGACCAACCAGTTTGGAGACTGAAAAGCTTACACTCAGGGCAGAGCTACCATGTGATGAGTGTATAGAAATCCCTTTCTTTAAAGAAGAACCCATAAACCTTACTTAAGAACAACTATTATTGACCCCAGACTTGCAATACCACAATCAAATAAACCACTTCAAACACTGTTTTCTGGTGACATGCAAAAACCATGCTGTAGCCCGCATTCATTAATTCTTCCAACAATGTTATTACGATAAAAGTAGGACATAGGACAAACAATTCCTTCTTCTACTTCTGCAACAGCCTGTAGGTGAAACCTTGGCCTTGCAAAATGGCCAGCAAATGTTTGTTTCCCTTGGACTGTACTATTCACACACAGGTTTGCACTTTAGATTTCTTGTCTATCCCTGAAAGTGTGATGTTCTTGCAAAAGTTAAGCAAGCATGAGGCATTACTATCCCTGTACTATAAGCATCCTCTCTTCTACATTGTATGTTTGTAATGGCTGTGTGGATCAGAAAACTGGCATCAGCTTAGCATACACAGTCTGCATAGCACAGCACAAGGAACAGATGGTCTTCTGGCTCACAGTGTGTCACTGATGTCTCCCCTCCACTGCAGCAACCACAGAAAACAGACATTGAAAATGTGGACAAAAATCACTATCATTCTGGCTTTGGGTCTTGTGGTGCAAAAGTCAGATATTAATTACTTTTGTATTTCTCATAAAGTGATCCTCTTGGTAGTGAATTTCTAATCCAGAAAAAAAAACCCAAAACAAGAAAAAAACAACTGCCCCAAAAACTAAAAAACCTACAAAAACCCCACAAACCACCAAAAAAAAAAAAAAAAAAAAAAAAAAAAAAAAAAAAAACTACAATTATTACACCCTTTTTTTTTTATTTTTATAAAAAAAAAAAAAAAAAAAAAAAAAAAAGTGAAAAACACCAAATTCTTGGCCTGTTTTTTTTTTTCCTTAGCATATGCTTCATACATTGGTCATGCAGTCTTGCCTCTGGAATTGGCCATTAGTAAGTTCTTGTAAATTAAATGTTTTAATTATACTTGCTGAACAATCCCACAACTGTTGCTTGGCTGGAAGGAGCCTACATATTGATTCCATAGCAGCAGGATGGGAAATGAATGTTTAAATTTAACACTTCTTTCACATTAGCATGACTGACACTGCAGCATCTTGCCTTTACTTGCATATCTTTCAGCATCGGTAGCAGTTGAATCAGACATCACAATCAGAAAAGCAAACCAGACATGACCACAAGACTCTTAAAAGAAAACTGCAACCCCACCCTTCCATCAATCTTTCCTATCATCATTTAAACTGGAATTCTGAAATCCGTTTAACAATATACATTCAGTGCACAGAATCTTTCCTACAAGATATTCCTTAAAATGGCTGTCAATGATAAAGCCAACTATTTCACAGTCATGTTCCTCCAAGGGGTACATCAAGACCTCAAAAATGTTATACAAGGGTAGCATATATTTTTAGTAGGATGGAATTTTTAGGGAAAAACCCCAAAACATTATTTTTAAAAGTATTAAAAAAAAAATTAAAAAGTACCAATTAAAAACCTTGGTTAAAGAATTAATTAGTCTACAGAGGATCCTTTTTCATCTAAGCAACATTTAACAAAGAAAAGCAGAAGAAAATAACATTTAATGCTGATTATGATTGAATAAATTCTTAGTCCTTTTTTAAGGTAACATACTGGAACAACACCACTGAGACCGTATTCTCTGTAAATCTACAAAACATTCTACCATGTGGTAGTAGATACAGCACTCTACTGCAGCTGGTCTTCTCACAAGGCTTTTCAAACTCACAGATAATGTGCCATTCTAATGAACTGCAATTGGCTTGGAAGATGGGGAAATACTAATTGCCTGAGTTAGAACTTTTCTATTCCTTTGTACTACAATTAAAGCTAAAAGTAGCTGCGTCATTTGTGTACCAAAACATGGAATTTAGTGCTGCAGAAACACAAATGTGTTCATTCCAGAGCAGCATTCTGTCACACAGCTATCTCCTCTGACTCCTGCCCTTGGGACCTTCTGCTGTGCTCAGCAGATGGAGAACCCCAAGAATTCCACCAGCTCCCTCTAGTGATAATCACGCTGCAGCCAAACAGGTTCTGCTGGGCCCATTCACAGGTCTCTGCCTCCAGTGCCCTCCAGCTCTCAAGTTTTCCACAATAGCACCTGAAATACCATCTTCAGGTGAGAGACAACTTCCATCTTTGGCGGAAGACAACAATGCCCAGTAACAGCTCCTTGTGGCACAGGAGCCAGGCACTCTTACAGAAGAGGAACTGAACTAAGGCATCATGCCCACCAAGTCAGACCTTGGGGCTTTGACAGGACAGGTGGGATCTGGTTCAGGTGTTAGTTCCAAAAGAGAGTTCTTCCAAGAACAGGCTTATAAATAGTAAGTTAAAAAAGAAAATAAACCCACTTTCTTCTTTTACAGAAAAGTAGTCCTGGTCTCTGCTCTCTATATGTACAAAGGAAACAAAACGAACTGGAAGTTTTCTCTAAAGGTGAGGAGAAAAAAAAAAAACCAAAAAATCAAAGTATCACTGTCCTTCCCCAGCATCTGCACTGAATCAGATGGAATTTCCCTCCAAAAAGTCAGGCACCGTCTTTGAGGAAACTGCAACCGTGTCAACAATAGTACTTGCCTGTCAGGCAAAACATCCAGAGTGTTACACTCATTGACTCTCAAAATTACACCCTACTCTAAGGGTATAGGCCTTACAAAAGGAGCACTACTTAGAGGCATACAAAGGGCTCAAGGAAAATTAAGAAATTGTGTCCTGTGAAACCATTACAATTACAAAGCCATTACAGCATTCTTCATATGCAGACTTTTGAAGTAGGTTGCTGATTAATCCAGCCTATGATTAATGTGCAATGAATAAAAATATTACAACAGATATCAGTTTCCAGTCAATTTTCATTACAATTTATTATTGTTATTTTAATTATTAAACCCTTCTTATCTCAACCCATCAGTTTTCTCACTATGAACCCTCCAAATGACTCCCCATCCCCATCAAGGGCAGAGTCAGCAAGCAGCTCTGTGGGGCAAAGCTGCTGGATGGGTTAAACCATGACAAGTGTCTAAAGAGTATGTTGCTAAGTAACATTATCAACAAGGTTCTATTAAAGTTTACTGCTAGTAACTCAGTCTTGATAATTCTAGGCTCATGAATGAATGAATGAATGAATAAATGTTGCCAAGACATAATCTAGATTTTGTTTTTAATTATTTAAGATAATAAAACAGTAATCTGAAAAACATAAGACACTTCTACTTTTCTGTCAAAATAAAATGAAGACCTAAAATTGACAAGCTCGTCTTGCAAAGAACTCAAAGATCATCCTTAACATTGTAAATTATACTTACAAAGAGCAAAAAGAAAAGTAATCACCATTGGTTAGAGGCTATACAGCTGTCAGGGCTATATAACTTTGCACTGCTAATGGAGTCACTTTATCTTAATGATTTAGGAGTCCAAGTACCTTAGAAGTCATGAGAGACACTTTTATCTTTCCTTGCCTTAAAGAAAAAAGGCTCAGCTGTGGCCACAGCATGGCAAGAGTAACTTCATCAACACTGTATTTGCATAGCTCTGCATGGAACTGTGGCACAAGGCTGAACTTAGGCTGTGAACTATAGACAGAAGGCTGACCTGCTGAGGCTGCTGAAGATGTGCAACACCCTCAGCTCCTGGACTCGGCCAACACACACCTGATGGTCTGTCCTCTCCTGGAATCTCACATCTGCTCTGCAGAATGAGAAAACAGGAAGAAGTTGGAACTCCACTCCTGTTCTCCTTTTGCATTAAGAAGGCTTTGTATGCAACAAAAACTAGTTCCTTTAGTCAGGTAGAGCTTAACATAAACAGAAAATACATATTTTTTAAAATTTGAAAATTAACTATCCTGTCATGTAAGAGTAGTATAGTTTGGACTCTGATCATCTTCTCATACAGTCTTCACAGGCAGTAGAACATGTTTTATTGGTAAGTACTTTCTCACTTGTGGTTTAAGTTCTTAGCTATCTGGAACCAGTCCTGTTCCAGAGCTCATGCAATTGCATTTGAGTGGAGAGCAGGCCTCAAGGCATTAGCTCAAGGATCCACCACAGTACAGTAATTCATCTCAGTTCTAATGGCAATGCATTTTCAGAGCTAGATATCCTACTGCTTGAAATGCAGAAAACAAAACTTAGCACCCATAAAAGTTCTGTCTCAGTTAAAAATTAACTACCATATGCCTATAAGACAAAAGTTACTCCTGTATTGTGAACTGTCCTACTGGAACCAGAAGATATATTCATGGCAAATGACAAAAATAGGATCCTAATCCATACTCACATTCTTAAAGCAAAGGACTGTATTAGGCTAGATGCCTCATACTAGCACTGGAGAAATTTAAAGAGACCAATTCCAAATTGGTAGTATAAGCCATAAGGAAGCAGCCTCAAGTTGTGCCTATGGAAGTTTAGAGGAGATATTTGGAAAAATTTCTTCACCAAAAGGTTTGTGCAGCCCTGTGGTGGAGCCCACATCCCCAGAGGGATTTAAAAGCTGTGTAGATGTGGCACTTGGGTACAAGGGTTATGGTGGTCTTGGCAGTGCTGGGGGAATTGTTGGATTCAATGTTCCCAGGGGGCTTTAATAACCTGATTCCATACTTCTATGGTAATCTGAAACAATTGAGACACACCAAGGTTTAGATAGACACTTGGAAATGATAAGTGTTATCATATGAAAGAAAAAATACTACATGGAGCCAAGGTCCTCTAACAGCTACATGGAGCCAAAGTCCTCTAATAGCTACATGGAGCCAAAGTCCTCTAATAGCTATATAATGCCTATATCCATAAGATATTTCAGCTTTATAAGTAATAATTGGTTAGGTTCAAACAAAATCCTGCCAATAAAGTAAAGTAAACACATCTATCTAAAGTACACAAACCCAGACTAACACAGCCTGGTACTTACACACGTGGGAATTTCTATGTCTGCATGAGTAATCACTGTGCTGCTGCTCTGCTGTACTGGGTGCCTCTCAAAACCTTTTTCTTCTTGAGATGGCACATAAGAAGGCAGCACAGCCAGCATGACCTGCCTACTGATAAGGTGTTTAACAAAAAGATGTGGTTTAGTAAGTCCTCAGACTGGGGAAGACCTGTGTCTTTCCTCATGTTGAGGAGGCATTTTAATGATCTGTTGTCAAGAATTGGGCACCCCAACTTTTTCTACATCTGTATTCCAAAAGCAAGGATGTCTGCTCCACTTTTAAAATGTGCCTCTGCACACACTGATTTCCCCCAACCTCCAAAATCTACCTCTTTTCTTTTGACAGGTTCAAGGCATGACCCACTCTTCCTGGCCAACAACATACTCAAGCAGCCAGCTAAATCCATCCCAATGGAAGGAATTCCCTCTCCCTGCCACAAGGCTCTGGCACAGGTATCCCCACACCTGCTGGAAATTAGTGTCAGTTCCAAGGTGCCTTTGCAGGTGTCACTATAAACCATGTCAAGACAGATCAAGAACTTCCAGTCCTCTTCCAGCATACATCATCTTCACCTCAAGCTAACCTAAAATATCTTGCTAAGTCTACAAAAATCTTGTGAAGTTCTACATCTGCTTTCAAAGATGCTACATACCTGGATGTTTTGGGTTTAGTACAGCTCAGCACATGAATGCTCCCTCTTTGAAAATAGTCAATTCACTTGCCCAACAGGTAGCCCATTATGTTTAAGAGTCTGTCCTCTGTTGCTCAACTTGGACACAGCTCCCATGGATGTAATTAAAAAGCTTCCTCAAGTAAAGGCTACAAGCATGGGTGTGGATGTAGCCAGGTATTTCAAACTAGTCTCTCTGTGAGCCATGCTGTGGACTTCTGCTTCATTCTAAAAATACCACTTAATAGGCAATGGGTGTGCCACTGAACTAATGACTAAGAACTTTTTCCTCCAAGCCCTGGATTAGACGGAATGCTCACCTTTGGTGTTACAGGGTACTGCATCTAAGAGGTGGGTGTGCAGAGTACGCTGACCTGCCTGCTGGGAAATTCAGCTCATCACTTCTAATAAAAGCCTTCCCTTTTCCTACACATTTTGAAACCAAACTATCATTATATAGTCTCACTATAAAAAACTGCACAGGTTTTCAGAAGTATGAGGAATATTAGGAATTATGAATAGGTAAAACTGAAATATCTAATCAGAAATAAATATCTAATAAAAAATAAAAAATGCAAATCTGCTTTTCTAAGTATAGTCCTTACGAGGCATACATAGACATTTAATCTTATCTACACCTTTTGGGTAGCATTCCAACTGAAAAATAACTTGGGAACAAACTCTCTGTGTACCAAATGCCCTAGAATATTATGTAAAACTAAACATGTAAGTCTTTATTTTTTGTGTTTTTTTTTTCTAATATTCTTACTACATTGTAACACTCACTACACATTTAGCAGAAATGCTTGTTATCAGGGATAATGATTGGAATAGTCGAGAAAACAGAGATCACTTTTTAAAAAGCCTTTGTCTTAACATTTCCATACTTGTTACTTTTTGAAGACTAACAGAAGTTCTGAAAGCAGCTGTTTCCACATCATTACAGACATGACCTAAACGCACCACAATTAAGGAAGTATCATTTCTATGGTCTACCAGCGCTATTAAGAAGATCCCTTGTTTTCAAGTGGAACAGGAGGAAAAAAACCACTCAGTACAGACCATCAAGTCCAGCAGCAGATTTCCTACCATTTAAATCTAAAACACACAGTGCATTTTTAGTGACTGCTTCCAGCATAACACGGCTGAACAGGCAGGAATTCCTCAGTAATTTCCACAGGCTCCACAAGAGTACATCTGCCATCTGTCAAGTCAAAGCTTCAGACAGAAAGTCACCACCTGAGCTTGTCCCAAATCAGGAAAAAGGGCATTGTTTTCAGAGAGGAAACAGAATGCTCCTGTGCGAGCAGCACAGCACAGGGACTGCACAGAAACAGCGAAGGGACAGAGCGAAGCTAAGCACTAGGAAGTTACTGACACCACTAATTGCAGAGGAAGGTCTGTGCATGAGGGCTGCATATGTTTCCTGGAAAAACATACAACTTGTACATTCATGCTGAATCGTTGTTCATGCTGAAAGCTGGTTGCAGTCTACACACCAAACCCCAAGGGGATTTCAACTAGTGTACTGTGATTTTCAGCATCTTGAAATTTAGGTCACTTAGTCTGTTGCCTAAATAGAAATCAAACAGAAAAACCCATGCCCCTCACTGACTTTCATATCAAGACAGAAAAAACTAAGAAAAGCATGTTATTAAAAGCCAGGAGTTTTGACAAAATCAAAGTGCATATCTGCTGTGTCTGGGAGAAACTGGTTCTACCTGTGAGCATAAACGTGGCTCTGAAACAGCTATTCAGCCAGAGCTTCTCCTGCTCTTCAATGCTAGAGAAATGGCATTTTTATCCCATGCAAAGGAACATATAAAAGGGCTTAGCACATTTAAAACCTGTTGTCAAATTCACAGGATGAGCTCTACATTGTAATTAAAGTGACTAATAAGTCAGTAAAAACAGAAAAATACAAAGAAGAAGCTGGGAATAAAGACCTCAGTGCATTAAGATGACAATTCATGTAGTAAGTCAGGTAGTTTTGAGCTAGTATTGATATGTACATTTCAAGAGTATACAATAATTTTACTCAAAAAAGGCTAGGCTGTGACAACAGCTGAAGCCCTTGCACAAGATCCTACAGTAACAACCATCAGAGCAGCCAAGGAGAATCCTGACAGGCCCCTTAAGTGCAGCCTGGAGTGGTACTATGACACACACTGGTGATGACCTAATAGAACCTACTTTGCTACAACCAGACTGTAAGGTATACTAAGGTTTTGAAACATATTCACCAATTAAAGAAAAATTCATTCCCCTCTCCAGAAAGGTAGTGTTGTGCCCAGCTCCTCTACATGGTGTGAGAATTGGCTACCAACAAGGTGACAAACATACAGCAATATCCTACACGTTGAACTTGAAAAGAAACACTGTTTAAACAGATCCTTAGTACCACATATATAATTTCATTCTGGAGTCCTAAAATCACCCCTAGACTGCTAGAAGTCCAAGAGGGAAAACTGAAACAGAAACGTCTCAAGAAGAGTTTAATGAAACTATTTGCACTTAATCTAACCAGGTAATTCTCTTGTCAATGACAACTGGACCCAACCCAGCCCACCAGTGCAGCCCCCAACAGTAAACTCCCTGTATTCTTCTGAGATCCTGTTCACACTCATTCCCTGATATCGGTCCTAGCATTCCTGTGGTCCTACTTGGACTGGATCAGAGAACTAATGAGGATGTAAACTAGCCCCAGTGGCAGAAATTACAAATCAGTGAACAAACTACTTGTGTTCAGCCAGATCAGCCCATCTGCAAAGGGCACAGCTGCCAGGGAGCCAGCCCCACGCCTGCCCCTCTGGGTGCTGCTGGAAGCTCAGGACACTGGCTGTGCTCCCAGCCACAGGAAGGTCCAGCTCTGCTGCCTGGGCCACCAACAGGAGCCCTGCAGTCTGTGACAGCCAAGGCACTCCTCACTGCCAAAAATGCTCCTGCTGCCCACTTGGTGAGGCACCAAAAACACAACAAAGGGAGCAGGGGAAGAAACTGGAGAGGCTTAACTAGGTGCCAGAGAGGATGAGTCTGTATACTGTGGTATCTTTTCAGATCCCTGTTTCTGCAGCACAGAGGCACCTGCTGCAGCATTCCTTGTGGCAGTGTCTGGCTTGCAGAGGTGATGGTGCTGTGCATGGAGACACGGGGGGTTACCAGGAGACAGCTGAGGAGGCAGAGCCATGGCTAGGGGGAAGTGGCAGCAGAAGGCAGCCCATCTCAGGGGTGCAGTTGATGTCTGGCATTGGTGACAGGAGATGGTAGAAAAGACAGCTTAAAGGACAGACAGGAAAAACAGGAAACATGAACTCTAAGGTCTGCCACAGTCCCTTGAGCTCAGGCCAGCTTCAAAAGGCTCAGCATATTTTTCACAATGAGATACAGATAACTAACTAGAATGATCTCTTTTTTTTTTTTTTTAATATGATTTATTTCTAATTTTTTGCTGATCACTGTAAGACCAGAATTAGGCTCTTGGAATCTGAATGTTTGCACTGTTAGGATCCATGGCAGGTCTTACACAAAGATAAACACAGCAGAAGCACTGCACCTTAGAGGTCATATAGCACACTTCATCCCAGATCCCTGGTATAAATGCAGGAGATGCATTATCTGTCAAAACAATATGGGAGTGTTCTGAAAGGAACAGGGTACAGCCTGGTACCGTACCATTAAATATTAACACAAGTGATAACTAATCTAACTCAAGGTGAGTCAACTCTGACCACAGTTTTAACCATTTACCAAAAAAAAAGTTTAATAAATCAAGACTAAGCACATAAATTGTTGTAAAACATGCTACATTACAGGTCTGTGAGAAATCATATACATGAAAAAGATCCAAATTTTATTTTGCTGTTTGAAAAAAAATGAAAATAAAAAAATTTATAACCAATCCTGCGCTTGCAGTTCTAACAGTTTCACAAAACCCAGTGTTTTGCATTCAAACTGGATTACTTCCATGCCTTTAGAAGACAAAATAGACAACTAACCCATACATGATACATCTCCAAAATAAACTGCATTCTGGTATAAGTCTCTGGGTTTCCAACTGCATGGTAGCCAATATCAAATTTGAAGTAGAAACAGAAGCAAGAGGGTTTTTTTCAGAATAGATTAACAGTTACTTGGCTCTATCACACTCCTAAACACAATAAATATTCAAGAAAGAATGAAAGAAAGAACAAAAGAATGAAAGAAAGAAAGAACAAAAGAAAGGAAAAAGAAGAAAGAAAGAACGAACAAAAGAACGAACTAAAGGACGACCATTGCATTGTGTTTCCTGCAGCTGAGATCCTGTACGAGGTTTTAGCCTGGATGAACCTGCATTATCAACAGGCTCACTCTCAATTACCTGTTCATTTTTGCTGACATTTGGTTCTCAGCAACCTGTAATGTTACATTCCCTACACGACAATCTGTTCATGATATGGAAATTTATTGTAGTTTCCCACTTACAACTGCACAGAAAGGCCTTCCACTTTCACATCTTCCACTCAGTTCAGCCTCACTGACACAAAGTTGTCCATGAAGCAGAAAGAGTTGCCATGGAAATAAAACCAATTTAACAGAGGCTGCTGAAAGACCTCCATTAATTTACCTGTTATGGTAATACAATTTTTCCTCTCAATAAGTGTAGTTGGTATTATTTCAATAGAGCTAGAATGTCCTTTTGTTTAGTAATAACTCAGCAACAGAACCCTGTCTAAAAAGATACTGCATAGTGACAATGACAAAAATTACATTTTAAGAAGGGACGGGGCATGCCCAGAGGCAAGATTTCCATTGCTAAGGTTCATTTGAAGTTCAATGTGGATACTGTAACCAGCAGTATAATTCTACTCCTAGCCAAGAAAATTTAATAGCAACTAATCCATAATCACCAGGCACAAACAGTGTCTAATACAAACCAGTTGCCTTAGACCATCTGGATGTCAATTTACAGAGCAGCCACTTTGTTGCTGTACCTAATGTAGATTTCATGATTGCAAAGGGATGTAGTGGAGGGTGAAGGATGCATGGAAAATGTACCAGCACTCCTGTGGATTCTCCAGACACAGGAACAGGGCAAGCTTCTCAAAGCTGCAACAGCACAGAAAGAACTGAAGGGGCAAAGGGTTTGGGAGAAGGTGTAGAGGTTGTCTCATCTTCCCTCCAAAACTCTAAGAAATCCAAGCTAAAAAAAAGCACTAATGGTCTGATAACAGGAATAGCACGTCACGTCCTTGTTCCGTGGGCTTTTCTTTGGATAGTGGGGCTGTCAGTAAACAGCATACAATTCACAAAACCCCCAAGATTTCACACATTTTCAACCAGTTCATAAAAAGAACGCAAACTTCCGCAAAATTTGTTGGAAAGTAGACTTAATGTTACATGATCTGTCTCAGTTCTTTAATTTATTTGTTAACTGAGAAATCAATGAACTACTACAACAGTGCAAAAGCAAATGCTCAGCCTCGGATCTCCACTACTGCAATGACTAGTGAATAAATCCACTGCAGGCATGGCCACAAACATGTAGTCTCACATTGCCCTCCACGAGCCTGTGGAGTCTATTGCTGATAATGGGAATACAGGAGCTCCAAGGCCAAACCAGCAACTTGAGCGTATTGGGCAAAGAAGACTTTGGGTACACAATTCCTCATTTCTTCTACAGCAAGGCTTCCCACAGAAGTTTGTGGGAGCCATGGATACATCCAAGGTATGCAACTAGATTCTTAAAGTATTAACTAAAAATTAAATGTTTTATTTATTTTGGAAAAAGAAAGAAAAAGTCACGGTTGTGAGTTTTAGGCATTCCACAGCTAAAAACCCAAGCAGCTGCTTCCTTTTGAATTTCTTGATTCTTGCTATCAGAGGAGATCAGCATAGAAAAAAAATACTATTCAGTCTTGAAAATCCCTTTCTGTAATAGAATTACAGCATGGGGATAACAAAGAAAACAACTGAAGAGGAAACAAATTGTAAACATGGACTATGACCACACTTAACAAATGTCCGGGTGAAATCAGCACAGGAGGTGGACTAGCCAGCTGGAGGCATGTTTGTAGTCATGAGTAAGATAAATATGAGTTTTATATGCATCCCAGTCTCTCACCAGATGGATTAAAGAGAATGGTGTATATAACACTCTTACTATCAAATGCTGTACAGAATTGCATCTAAGTACATGAGACAGCTTGGAATGACCCACAGCAATCCTTAAATTTGAACACATTCAAAACTGTAATGGTCTTTCAGATCTGACCATTTCCATTTGAAAATGGAAATGGTTCTATTTCCACAGAAATGACAGCCTGCCTTCCTTCCTTCCTTCCTTCCTTCCTTCCTTCCTTCCTTCCTTCCTTCCTTCACAAGCCAAAAAGCAGACATATCCCTTACAGAACTGCAAGAGAAGCAAAAGAGCCAATTGGCCACAATCTTGTCATTTCCATGGAGCACGTGAACAATTCAGCTGGACATTTCAAGTGGAGAATACGAAGCAAGGCAGCAGGGACAGAACTGGACATAAAAACTGGGTTTGATGAATGTGCAGCTTCCATCTCCTCATTACCACAGGAACCAGCATTTGGGGAAAGCTGTTTATCAGCAACACAAACAAGCTGCGGAAAGAAAGAGGAGGTTCTCTTCTGCTCCCATTTCCTCCAAGTCCAGAAAGAAAGATGAGAGGTAAGTATTCTCTTCGAGGTTAAAGCAAAGCAATCCATGAAAGTTTGCAGCATTGTTCCTGTTTTACATTGGGGCCACATGAGGTTCCTAGATGTGGTGAGTGAATGAATTCACAAGAGGATTTTCATCTCAATTACACTGGTATCTAGCAAGGGGTAAGAATGCACAGGCTTTATCTCTGGCACTTACCTTCCCTTAAGGCTATGCGTGCACTTGGTGTTTGCACCCCAGTAAAGACAGAAGCAATCTCCACCTGCACCAGCACAGATGGTTTGGAGACAGGGAGGGCAGCAACAAAAGCCACAGTAGCCACAGCAGCACTCCTGCATTCTATCAGGTATTTGCACTGGGGAGGCTGGTAAAACCCTGTGCTGTCTGTAAGACCCCTTGAAAGGAGAGTGGGAGAGAAAAAAACAGCTGAATGGCCCTGCCACACACTGTAAGAATCTGAGTGTTTATAAAAGCAATGAAGGAAATTCTTAACTTAAAAACTTAAAATATTTGTTGTTGCAAAAGACACAGAGATAGGATAATTTCAAAATACAGACATAAAAAGCCTGTCAGAACCAAAAATACAAGGATTAAAATCTGCCCTCACTGAACTTGATGGGAACTAGTTGTAGCCAAGATTTCACTCAAGCAACAGTAATTTCAATTTCTCATATTTTCAAAGATTTAGAGTCCTCGTACAAATACTACTTACAACTGAAATTTTCTTGTGAAACATCAGGTACACTGACTGCTAGAAAATGAAACTAGAAGCAGACCAAAGCATGAAAAGCACTGCGTTTCTTTGAGGATAATACACATGGAGACACGCTGTATATTGCCTCACTTTCAGAAATACACTGAATCAGGATGAACATTGGGCTCTAAAGACATGTAAGTCAGTGCTAAATGGTCACTGAGAAAGAAGTTACAGAAAACCAAGCCCAGTGATAGCATCCTATGACACTTCCCTGCAAAGCAGGGAAGAATAAATGCATCTGGGAAAAATAGGAGGCAGATTACTCTGTTTCTAAAATTTGAAGCAACTGGCATGGTTTCCCAGGCATCTCCTGCTTGTTTGCCTGCTTTTGTGAAGTCAAGAGGAAGAAGAAAAACTAAGTTACATCAGCAAGAGGATGATTGTACCCAATGGACAGTTGTACACTTCAGCACACGTAGTGATGGGAAGAATATGTAACAGCAAATGCTGTATAACCACTGTAAATAATAATTTGTGTGACTTGGAAAAAACTCATAACAAGACAATAAAGAGCACACACCCCCAAGAGAAATAAATAACAGGTAACCCTAAAGGAAACAATTTCTTTGTTCTCTCATTTTTGAAAATATCTTAGGTGGAATTTTTGTCCTCATTATTAAAAGTGCTTCAGTGGTGCTTAGAGGGTCCACAGCAGTTCTGAGGTTCCCTTGTTTTGTCCTACAGACATTGTGGACTACAAAAAAGGCAATTTCACTAATAAATAACAACACGCTTCATATGAATGAACAAAAATAAATATCACAAGACTTAAGAAATGTAACAGTAGAAAAAAAAAAGAGGTGTTACTTACACACAGTTATGTCATTTTTGCTTACTTAAAAGCAATATAAATAAGAGAAGCATCAGAGATTGCTTAGAGCCCACATGCCCATTTGCTAGTGGTTGACAGTTACTTTTGTAACTCATGTTCAGAGTATGCCTTGAGGAGAATGAAGGAATGGAATTTTATTAAAACCCTTAGAGAAGACATTCCATCTTGAAAAGGGAATCTGTGGGAGTTGGCAAACAGGCAGTGGGGGCATGTAAAACAGAGATGTAAAACAGAACATGACTACAGAACAATAGAACAGCAAAGAAGTATAAAGTTAAGTCACAGTAGTTAAATACAGTTGCTCTAATGTGCCTTCCAGCCCACTTCTCCTAGACACTCGTCATCAGCACACTTGGCATTTGGTATTCACGGTGATGTGATGTCCATGTGTCACTGAGGACACCACCCAGTCCAAGCTGCATTTGCCATAAGGTCTTATCTGAGCTTTGACAAAGGTCAAAAAGATATGAGGGAAATGCTGTGTACATCGACAGTCTGAGCTTGGGAGAGCCTGGGCAGGGCCTGGGACAGGAAAACCTGTCATGAGGAAGCCCATGACACCTGGCTTTTCCTTTGGCACCTTCTCCTCTCTGCTCTCAGGTGCCCCACACACAGCCAGCCCCCAGGTCTGACAGAGGAGTCTGGGAGTAGGAAAGGGAATTGATTTGTCCCATGCCAACGTTGTGTATCTGGTGTAATGATGGCTTTTACTGTTGTACATTTACAGCTCCCCTCTTTCAGCTTCTCACTGACATGAATTGCATATCCATGCATTTCACAGGCAGTGTGAAATCTGGCAAGAGGAGCAGGGTCTCTCCCCGCAGTACATCCCACTGGATGTACCCCTTTACTATACAGCTGTCAGATCTGGAGGGATTTTTGGAGTTCTCCGAAGAACAGCTTGTGCTAATATGATCCTTTGCTGCAATGAAGATTTGAGTCACATGAAGGGAAATATTTTTCAGCTCACTCTCCTTTGTAATCTCTTCAAAGAGAGGAACTTGGTGCACAGTTTACCAGCCTCTCTCCATCCCTCAATGGAACAGCACAACACCAAGTGACTACCACACCATGTTATGTGTGTTAAGAGCAATCTTATACAGGAACATCCTTCAGTATTTCTTTCTTGACAGCAATGTGTCATCACATATATTTTATAAATTTTATATATATATATATATATATGCATACACACAAGTTTACTAGCACCAGCAAAGGCTTGAACAGATCTGTTTCCTATTAGACTACTGTAAATCCCATTCTATCTATAGATCTGTACCATCCCTGTCCCTCCTGGCTCAGTTTAAGGGAGGGTCAGTACTTGTCACAAGCTTATCAAGCTCCAGATATACAAACTACGTTTAGACTATGGAAGCAGCTACACAAATCACAAGAGCAAGGACTCATGACCTCAGGTTGTAACAGTCTAAGGAGTTCAGTAACAGACACAAGAACCTGATCAAGATAAACCTATCTACAATTCTGAACTACTAGATACATCAAAAAACAAAATTTGAAAGGTATCAGCACTGCTTACATCCTCCTGAAACTTCCAAAACTGAGTGGCCTGATATTCCTATAATTTTCCACAGTAAAATACGTCATTTCACCTTCCTGCACAGCATGGACTTTGTATGGCTGAGGAGATGAGGAGTGAAGGAAACACCTTCACACCAGACAGAAAGGAGTGCCTTCCGTTATGATACCACAGCTCCTCCAGACATGCTGTTCAAGAGAACAGGATGACACAACACTCGAAGACTGGCTCCACCCCAGTTATCAGCCCTCAGAGTCTGCAAAATGAAGCATTAATTCCAGGAGAAGAATTGTGACTAACGTTTGACAATGGATCACTCCTCCCAGATAGATGGCCAGAGCTGGAAAACGTGGGCAGGAATGGGGAGAGCCTCTTTCAGAGCAGCCAAGTGTGCAAACCACTCAGGTTTTCCCTGGGGAAAATACTTGACTCAGTCTGAATACTGCTTTCCAGCTCAGGTTGGATGCCACTTCCCTGCTGAAAACAATGTGTAGCTTAAGCCTTTACATAAAACCCAGCAATAGGTTAAAAACTCCCTGCATAGATGAGTATAGTTGGACAGAAGGGTCTGGCCGGACTTCAGTGGCACTGGCAATGTTAGTGAGTGGAGGAAGGGAAAGTGCAGGAGTGAGCACCTGGCAACAACTGGTGGAAGCATCTGCCTGTGAACCACTTGCTGTGAATCAGAATGGCAAGGTGCTGGATGCACTTTATACAACTTAAAACTTTTCCTCTTTACTGCAAGCCAGGATTCACAAGTGCAAAAAAGCCACATTCTAGTCAGATAAAGAAGAGGAAGAAAGTCAACTAAGACTTATATTCCAGCTACAGCAAACATTTTCCCTCTGCCTGTTACTGAGCCACTGTAAGTGGGAGCCAAACTACAGATGCTGTCTACCAAACAGAAATGTTGTGAAAGCCTATTTAATGTATCAGGTGATGTATGGAGAGTTTTCAGGTTCTGAATCTTTGCCACAGAATCAATAACTGGCTGTTGAAAGCCATGGAAACTACTTACATTGGCCCGACTGACATTGTACTGAATACCACACGTAGGCTGTGCTCTCAGGACACTTTTTCTCGGCTACTCTTCAATTGCATAATAGCTGTCCTTCTTGAGATGGAAAGTTAAATTTATGAGCATGTGCCTTTCAAAATGCTATCCTCAGGGGTCATATGCACGTTGATGTTACACAGATGAGATCAGAGGCTCCTCTCCTTCAGGGACCAGCAAACAAACCAGTGGCAGCACCACGGGCAATGTCTACTCTGTGCAGAGGAACAGCAGGTCCTGGCTCAGACACAGCAATGCAGGACACGGCTGGCAGCACACTGGCAGCCCCCAGCACCTGGCAGAGGCAGATGCTCTGGCTGAGCAGTGTGGGATGCAAAGGGCCACGCCTGCCAAACTATGCCAAACAGCACATGTTGTTCACAGCCCCCACTGCTTCTAGCAAAAACAATGAGAGAGAAATCATGATGACACATGAGAAGCAAAAATCACACAACTTCCAGAAACTGGTAAATCATCAGCTGCAGGCTCCTGTGCCAACAGCATGGAATGCACTGTGATTAATGGGGATCTTCCAGTCCACCAGGAACAACCACTGTCACTGTCCAGGTTGTTCTGCTAGATCTGTGATTCATACTGAGAACTTGTTGACTTAATTCGCGTTGCATTATGTGCCGACTTGAGAAGCCACTCAAAAATTTGTCTTAATAAATAACTGAATAAAACCTTTTGCAAGTAAACTAGTGTCATTTCCTCAGAAATCATGAGTCTGCTCAGCACTACAGATCCTGGAATTCCTAGGACTGGCCCTCCTAAGAAACCCATCCTCTGGTCTTCCTAATACATTGTAGAATCCATATGAGTGGCAGTAGTGACAATCATTTCTTGCCATCCTTTATTCAATAAGCTTAGGTATATGTGATACGAAATGTTCTTCTATGAAAGGGAAAAAATGTGTGAGTTATCCTAAAACATGGCATATGCCATAATTTCAAAATACAATCTATGGAAAATACTTTCAGGTTTTGCTTCATCTTCATCATATAAATTAATGTTTGGTGACGAGGGCTATTAAATAATAATGCATTTCTAATTCAGTCTTTCCTGCAAGCAGTCTGCCATCGTGTAAAGCATGAAATCACAAAATAAATTAAAAAAACCAACCTTTTAATCCCCCAAACAGAGAAGAAACACGTGCCCTGAGGCACAGTCCAACTGCCTAATATCAATAAATAAGTGTTTCTCTTCCTGCTGCAACCCAAAAACTTTCTTGGGTTTGTGGATCTGTATCTTTATTGGTCTTTAACAGCTCATCTTTGTGTTATCTAGTTTCTCTACTATTTCAATTACAGAACTGTCTCATGACATGTAAAACTTGGACTATGAATATATTATTCATATCAGCTGACTCATTATGCATTTTTAAAGTCAGTTCTTGCAAAATAAGTGTTTTCTAATATGAAGAAAGATCACGTGTAAAAATGATCCAGAACTAAGACAGATATCCACCCATGACCTGAGCCCAGATTATGAGGTGTGTCAGCCACCTTAGTAAAATATTAACAGAGTTTGTGGGTTGTCATAGTAAAATGAGAGGCTGTCCCGAACATAATTTCATTTACGGACGTTCAGAAAATTGACATCACGGCTGCAAGGACATATAAAAAACCAGCACTGTGCATTTTGGATTGACTGCAGGAACACTGACAGGTGCATTCTACAGGCTCAGCTCCTCTAACGGCACAACAGAAACTGGATTTTGCAAACTACACCGAGAAGCTTCTTTTTATAAATCAGTTCTGAGAACATCTGAGAGACTTTATTTTGTCTTCAATTGTGTTTGCAATTCCTTTAAAGAAGCATGTGCACGGGAGGCTGTGCCAAGTGCCTGGGAGGCACTCTTATCCCCCTGGCTGTGCTCTGCACCCTGGCTAATATTTTGTTGTTTTTCCCTGGAGGAAAAGTGGCTGATGACAGTGCACACATTACAAATGAAGTTTGGTACTTCGGAGGGATCTTGGGATCGGGTATATTGGTAAGTATCTAAATTCAGACATAGCTACCTTCCCCCTAATGGCAGCCATGATTTACATTGTTGAATTTTCTCAGGACTGCAAATTCCTCTTTGATAAACAAATAAGTTTTAAGTCATCCAAAGGCTTGTCAATAAGTAACTTAAGCTAATGATTAGAAAAAACCCCATACCCATAGAATTATTATATTTAAAAGAAGATGTAACATGAATTCATCCCAATTCAAACTGTATTTCTATTATTTGTAGATGATTTTCCCTGCCTTGGTATTTTTGGGCCTTCAGAATAATGATTGCTGTGGATGTTGTGGTAATCGGGGCTGCGGAAAGAGGTTTGCGGTAAGTGAAAGGAAACATGGCAAAAATGTAAAAGCTAAATTGTTCCTGATACATGAATCTTCCTCTCATAGTCACTGTGAGCCTAGACAGAGGCTGTCTTGAGTGTGGGACACACAGCCCTGCCATTTGTTTGTGTGCTGGGAAGTGGAAATAGCAGGCTGTAAAAATTGTATTATGTCTCTGATATTTTACCACAGGTACCACAATAGTATGGCCTCATTGGATTTTGCCAGCACAAGATACTTACAGTTGCTATCACTTTTAAAATTTATAGGTGCAAGATCTATACTTTGTTTTGCAGAGTACGACGGTTCTCTCCTTAGCCATTTTTTGTTGGCAGCTTTTAAAATTAACCTGGCAGTCAGACACTGCATTCCCAACTCACTGCAAGCCCACAAAATGAGCTGCATCTCATTAGATTTACAGCAAATTTCAGGAAGGAATACACCTCGGGAGGTCACTTAATCCAACCTCCTACTTTAGGCAGTGTGGACGAGGCTCCACTTTGAATTTACAGCTTCCTTTCACACTAGAAAAGTTTCCAAAGGATACTTTCAGACACCAGTAAACCTCAAGCTTTTTAGTTTAAAAATTAAATGAGAAAAACATTTTATTTCTAGTAAGAAAATATGTCCTTTCAAAATAAATTTTTCGGATCAAGTAGATTATTACAGTTTTAAAATAAAGGAACAGATTTTCAACTGAAAAAAAAAAGTGAGAGATAAAAACAAATAAGAAAAGATTCATGCCTATGAGGTTGACCAAAGAGCTTTCCCTAAATTCTGTCTTTGATGCTGTCTTCATGCAGTACCAACAAAACAGGTTGAACTTTGAGAAGGAGGAAATGGAACCATCTGTTTCTCTTTACAACACTGCATGATCCATTTTCTGCAAGCAGTGAAGAGAAACAAGCTGAGTTTTACAGAACACATGCCACTCTACGAGTACCCAGGCACTGTGGTTTTGCTGCTGCTCAGCCAGGTGGTGGCCAGGGGCACGGTCACACTGCAGTGACCAAAGTCGTCACACTGCAGTGACCAAAGCCACGTGCTGGCTGAGTAGCAGCCAACCTGCACGTGTGTGGTGCTGCCTGCAAAGGAACCTGCCTGCTTTGCTGACGGGTGTGTTAGAGTGCAGCTGACTGGGAGTATTAACAGAGTCAAGAGCACCAAGTACACTGCACCACAGGAGCCCTACGGGCCTTATCAGCATCAGCATGACTGAGAACCACATTTGGTCTTGTATGTTAGCTGAAATCTATTATTATGATGTTTGCTGCAAAAGCATGATTTTAAAGTTTGCCCTGTGAAATATATCAATATAAAAATGCATGCCAGGACTCAAGACAAACCTCCTGTTTTGAGGTCTGAACAAAAACTCACATAAGACTTGGTGGCATTAGAGGTTGTTTCCAACCCAAATGATTCTATGACCTGAAAGTATGGGGTTATTTTTTTTTCCTTCACCTGTATCACTTTATTCCCATAAAGGACACTACCTCTACCTACAAACTGTTATGGCTTCAAGTATTTCAGAATTCAGGCAGGGCATTAGTTCTTCCATGATTTACTTACATATTAGTATATATTGAAAATTCTGTAATAAGAAGCCAGAAAAATAAAAACATACTTTCCCATCCATTCCAATTGCACTACTAGAGCTTACACTGGTAGGTACCTATGAGGAGATAAAGTAGACTAATATGAAACCTAAAGGGAGATTTGGGAAGGAGAACTACAATTATTTGGTGCAAATGTAACCAAGATACCAAAGCTAACTTGTAAAAGACACTGTAGATTTTTTTTTACATGCCTTGAGTGGTCCAAGACTTCACTTCAGTCTTGCTTGTAGTCGACTGAGAAAAACATCTGGCTGCAGGGGAACAGGAGGCTGCAGAGGGGAGCAGTGCCATCTGCTGTCAGCCTCTGCCTTCTCCTCCTCAGGCTCATGGGGCTAATGCTTGTAAAGCTTTAAAATACCAGTGCAGGTATGCATTACACATTTACTATGCAATGAAAGCTATCAGATGTTAGCTGTTTAGGTGCTGATTATTTGGCTACTAACAGCTAAATTTGAGGAACGTTAACTGACATTAAAGGTGCATTTAATTGTTTGAATGAGAACCAAAATAACCTTATTTTTCTCTTCATCAGATGTTTTCTTCTATAATATTTGCTGCCGTTGGAGTTGTGGGAGCTGGATACTGTTTCATTTTGTCAGCAGTAGCCATAAACAAAGGCCCTATGTGTCAAAGTGCAGGAAACTGGACCTACCCTTTCAAGGATGGGTAAGACAACGCAATCAGAAAAAAAAAAAAGATATACATGTTTTAAGTTTGTGAGATGACTCAAATTCCAAATCCATTGTATGAAAATGGGAATGATGCCATTTGTCTAAATTATAGAAGCTCTTAGAAGTGCCTGCAGGACACAGCAACACTTCATAAGGTTCAACAGCAGGGATGTAAATAAAGAATAGCAAGTACAATCAAAACTACCGAGTTTCAGAGGGGCCAATAGAGAAATGCACAGCCTCTTCCTAGGTTATTCTTGGGATGGTAAGTAAATACGGGGATAAATTCCACCTAGATGAATAGCAATGACACATTCCAACACCTCTCAGAGTCCTGAAGGAAATGGCTGATGTAATTGCCAAACCATTCTTCACATTTGAAAAGTCCTGGCAGCCAGGTGGAGCCCCCCGCGGCTGGAAAAGAGGAAACAATACACCCGTCTTTAAAAAGGGTAGAAAGGAGGACTCTGGGAGCCATCGACCTGTCAGCCTCACCTCTGTGCCTGAGAAGATCGTGGGACAGTTCCTCCTAGAAGGTCTGAGGATGCACATTGAGGACAGGGGAGTGATCAGGCAAGCCCTGCCTGACCAACCCAGTGGCCTTCATGATGGGGTGACTCCATCAGTGGATAATGGAAGGACTACAGAAGTCACTTATCTGGACACAATCCCCCACAGTACCCTGCTCTCTAAATTGGAGAGAGATGGATTTGATGGGTGAACTGTTAGTTGGAGAAGGAAGTGGTTGGATGGTGGCATCCAGAGGGTGGTGGTCAGTGGCTCAGGATCCTTACGGACATCACTGAGAAGAAGTGTTCCCTAAGGGATCCCTACTGGGACTGGTGTTATTTTGTATCTTCATCAATGACACAGATGGAGGAAGCCACCAAGATGATCTGAGGGATGGAACACCTCTTCCATGAGGAAAGGCTGCAAGAATTGGGATTGTTCAGCCTGGAGAAGAGAAGTTTCAGGGTGACCTGATTGTGGCTTTCCAGTACCTGATGGGAGCCTACAAGAAATATGGAGAGGGACTTTTTATAAAACCATGTAGTGACAGGACAAGATAATGGCTTTAAACTAAGAGTAGGTTTAGATCAAATATTAGAAAACAATTCTCCTTGTGAGGGTGGTGAGGCACTGGCACAGGCTGCCCAGAGAAGCTGTGGATGGCCCATCCCTGAGAAGTGTCCAAGGGCAGGTTGGACAGGGCTTGGAGCACCCTGGGACAGTGGAAGGGGTCCCTGAGCATGGGGACCCAGGGGCATTGGAACGAGATGATCTTTCAGGCCCCTTCCTACCCAAACCATTCTGTGATTCTATGATTATATTGAAATTTAATGGTATTCAAATAATTACTAGTAATAATATATTATATAATATTAATATATATGGTCTATGTATAATTTTATTTTGGCTGTGGCATTTGGAAGCTGTTCCTCATGTTCTGCAACTCAAACATGTTCGCTGCCATGTATATTTATCACTTAACCCCAGCAATCCCACTGCTCTGGCTGAAATCAAGACAATTTCAATAAACAACAGGACACAATGTTCCACTGAGGAGAGCAGGTGTGACCAGAACAGAACAGCAAGGGCTACGGTAAACTTCTCACTACCTCAGAACCTTTAATGCACTCTGCCTCAGTCAAGAGGGACCTGGCAGCATTTCTTACATAATATAGAAAAAAATTATACTTCAAGTTGAAAAGAAAAAAAAAA
>VXBN01001968.1:132671-178465 GCA_013397395.1 Sinosuthora webbiana
GTATACAGGTAGAGGATTATTTGTTCATGGGCCAGTGAGGGCCAAAAAACAAATCCCTTGGTCTCATTCTGAGAATCTTTGGAAATATCCTGTTTCAAACAGTTTTGGTTGCAGTCCAGAAATCACTTGACAAGAACACAAACAAGTCAGCACTAAGAATATGCAGATGAAATATAGCCAGTGCTTAAGCAGTTTACAATTAAATCAAAATGTGAAGGTAAAAGTATAGAAGTTACTACCTTTACTTTAGATGAGGCATTTAGAACAAAAGCTGCTATTTTCAGCTCAGGGGCCAGAAGTGACTTGCATCCTTTCATGATTTGTTTTGATAATTCAGTTGATTACAATGTACTTCCTTGTTCCCAACTGTACTTTGAGATGCTGGATTACATGCCCTGATCACGGTCCACCCACTCCCCCCCCCCAAAAAAAAAAAAAAAAAAGCTGTAATGGAGTAAAAGCAGCAGAAATGCTCCTGACAAAACACTGGAACAGATAAAACTCATTTGGCACATGCTTGGCCTTTTCTTCCTAAAAATGGTTCAATTGCATCACACACTTGTCTCCAATTGCTCCCTTCTGATGTCTTGTTTTTTTTTCAAATCACTTGCTAGAACTTACCTAGAAACTAAACTCAAGTATATTTCTAGATAAGTAGCACCAATGTGACAATGGAAATTCTTACCGAAGTGAACAGAACCTCGGCCATGTCACGGCAGCGACAACCTCCCAGTGGTGAGAGACCTCCTTTGTGAGTTGATACAGTTTTCTTCCTAACTATTTTGTTTTCCTGTAGGGATTACCTCGGTGACCATGGATTGTGGGACCTGTGTACGTCACCTGAAAATATTGTCCCATGGCACCTGACCCTCTTCTCCTTGCTGCTGATCATGAGCGGGATCCAGGGAGTGCTCTGTGGCATTCAGATGGTGAACGGCCTGTTCGGAACCCTCTGTGGGGACTGCAAATGCTGCGGATGTTGTGGGGTGAGCAACTGACGATTCTCCGTTGTTACTTTGTGTACTGACAAGTTACATACGCACCTCTAGCTGACAGAGAATCCAAACCGGCCTTCCTTCAGCTCCATGAGCACGGCTTTCTAACATACTGCCAAAACCCTACGCTCCCGTCATGAGGAAATAATACAATCCTTGGAAAGTCACAGGAATAGGAGCCAGGAAATTACCTCCATGTTTTTATTCTTCCAGGGAGATGGAACTGTCTAACGAACAGGAATATGGCAGACACCTCTCCTCACCCTGCGAGGATCCCTTCTGCAGCTGCTCCACAAAGCAGCCCTTGAGATGCACTGGCTCCAGCTAAGGAGATGAGAATGAAGGGCTCTTCATTACGTGATGAAGTGTTATGAAGCCCTGACTCCCCTTCCAGCCTTCTTGACATCTCTCTTCATGGAATAAAATAAGTGAAATACAACTCTCACATTCATATTTATTTTTGTAAAACAGCTTCCATTTAAAAAGGGGGTATTCTCATGCAAAATACAAATTTGGGTTACAATTTTTATTCAGGTCAGTTAGGCAGCCTGTAACACCTCAAAGCTTCCAATCTATGCATGACTGCAAACGCTGTTTATTAATCTTTTTGCAGAAGTTCAATTTAGCTGTGTTTAGCACAGCGCTGTGAAAGAGATAGGAAAGACAACAGAGAGCTAGCTCAAAGGCAAAAATACCTTTGAGTATTTTTGAGACTTTCAAAACTTTAAAAGAAAAAGCTACTTTCCAAAGGAATTGAGGAGAAAACAAGAGGGATTGGAGACATTTGAGGGATTTAAATCAACCAGAATGCTGCTTTAAAAAAATTCTGCAACAAATTTTCACAAACTAGCTTGCCAGGCTGGATGTCTCAATGCTTCTTGATATTGCCCATATCAGTTCCCTAGAATTTTCTTCTTGAAACAATGTTTCTGTGTCCTGTGCTTTCAGACAATATATTTCATGTAGTATTTACACTAGGAGATATCTGAAGAATCCAGAAGTACTTAAAAGCACTGAAAGCTCTTGAGCAATACACAGAAATGTTAAACAGTTTGATACAGGTACTGAGAATTATGTTGTACAAGATGATAAATTGCAAAAAAAAACTCTTCAGAAACAGCTGTCTGTCCCACCTGTTGTACTCATTGCCCAGGAATTTGAGAGTACCCTTTATTTCAACACACACTGTGCACTGTCTCACATCTATTCTTTCATCTGTGGTGAGCAGCTGTCCTGCACCTCATCTCACATTTGTCTTGTTTGATTCAAATGAAGCCTTTGGGAGCAAGGAATGTTTCTCACCAGCATTCAACAAAGGGATGGGTAGCTGCATAGCGCACAGCTTTGATATATCAATAAACAGAGTACATAAATCTTTGTGGGAGATGGGATAAGAAATAACAGGGAGCAAGCTATGATACCTAAAACCAAAATCAATGAGATTCTGCTTCCAAGAGACACCCAGCTACATGATGGCTTTCTAACATGAGCTAATGTATAGCAGATCCTGACAGAACGTGCACACATTCCATCTTGTGATCCGGACTGCGTTCACACCTTGGCCTTCAGGTGTATTGAAAAAGGGTAAATGAGCCAGAACAAGGAGCCCAGCTGAACTCACACTTTGAAGTGCCAACAATGGTGTTCCCAAATCTACTCAGTTAAAGCTAACATCTGAGGCTCTCCCCAGCACTTAATTTCAAGCGAATCACAGATCTGCAGTGTCAGTTCCACGGTAACTGGAGACTGTTCTGTGTTTTTACTCAGAAAAGCATCCAGTAAAATCATGGAGAGGGACTAATCATAGATCCTCATAACAGAGAATGATGTAAAAAGTCAGTGTTAATTCTGGAAAATAAGGCACAGATAGAGAGAGTGCAGCTCTAGGAAGGGACAGAAAGATGACGGTAAGAAAAAGGCACAAACAGGGATAACTGAAAGTGTTAACAGACCTCAGGAACCAACTGAAGGACCACACTGTGTTATAGCATGTAGAAATAGCAACATACACTAACACAGAAGTAAAAATAATAGTAGCCAAAAGAAAGAATATTAGTAATATTCTTTGTCAAATCTCAGAAATATCCATGCTGGCTGAAGGTTCCTTATTCATCCTTATTCATAAATATTGGCTGCTGGGTGACCAGGGTGCTGAGAACACAGCAACTTCCACATTGCGTGGCACTGTCTTAGCTGAGAGCCATCATAAAAGGATACACACTGGTTATTGAACAACTCAGATTACAACATGTGGAGTGTGTGCATGTGATTTTGAGCCCATGAACTTCAGTGGGACAAAATTGGTTCAGCCCCTGCACAACTGAATTATATGCAGTTAGTTCTCTTTTTTGGTTGTCTTCAATAAATAGACTGCAGAAAAATGATATGTTAACCACAGGACAGTGTCACCTTTTGGGGAATGATGCATTAACTGGAGACTCTTTGCAAAAGGTTCATCTCTAAAGGAAGGAGGTAACATATACAATGTTGAAAGAAAATTTGCTCAGCCCAAAACAAGGGATGTTTTCTCACATCACTCCAGTCTTGAATGTTCATCACCTGTCTCCAGTTCAACATTAGCTCCCTCTTCATGGATTGTACATTACTCATAGTGTAACCAGCATCAAGCCCTGGAGCCATTCCAGCTGTCAGAGGGTGGGAAGGCTGACTTCTTCCATTACACTGATATGGGTGGGATCTTTGCCCCCATATTTTAATTCAAACATATATTGAATTGGTTATACATATTGAATACATAGATACATATGTGAATAATTGAATATACAATATAAAACTGAATATTTTAATTCAAAATGTATGCCTTTTTCATAGAATAGTATGTCTGCACCTTTGTTCTAAGCAGTGTTTTACAGTTCCCTGGGAAGCGCATGCTAAAACCCTCAAACCCACTTCCTCCCCTAAAGAAATTATTTTAAAAAAACAATATGCATCCAAAATCTTTCAAGTTCATTTGTATTTTTTCATGTAAAAGATCAAAGAAATAATTAAAACCAAAACAGAATCAAACTCAGGATACAACAGTTTGATCTGACTGCCTCTAATACAATCTATTGCAAGGTAATAAAAATTAAAAACAAATGCTCACACAAGTCATATAAAAAATAAAAAAAGTAAATAAAATTGTTAAAGAACTAGCATGTACATGGATGGATGTATTAGAAAACAAGTTTATTTGGACAACCACCCACATTTTTCTGTAATTAAAATATAGATTTAAATCCTTCCCCCAACCAGCATTTGTTGACAAAAGTCAAACCCAATCCCTCCCCAAGTTACATTCTAACAGTATTACCAGAATACAAACTGTAATTAACCATGTCCCATTACTTCCGTATCACCAAGACTTACATATGCCCCCTCAGGGATGGTCACAGCAACATTGTCCAGCTGGCACATTGGTTGCATTTATACTACAAGTAGACAGTGTACAATTTAGTACATAAATGCTCAAAACCTGAAATAGTACAGTGAAATATTGTCAACAATAAATTTCTTTTCATATTACATATGCTTTGAATACTGAAAAGTTCTGCAATAAGCCTGTTTAGAGCCAGAAACTTCTTTAAAAAGATAACTTTGAAAAATAGATTTTATTGTCATTGCATTTCATCAGACACATCACCTCTGTAACAAAAATTAAAAGATGACAATGTAAGGAATCACTTTTAATTCAACCAAGATTTGTTTCATGACTAAGTAAAGATCTAACCCAAGATTCTGGCAGCTGTTTCAACCTGAAGTATTGCTCCACACAGCACCCTCCTGTTTCAGATCTGCTGCTGGTTTACTACAGAAGTAACACAGAAACACAGTTTATGATTGTTTTACCCTTTTAAGGTCTTTGCACCAAGACACTCAACCATCAGAAACACATAAAAAAGGAATCAAGCTTGCAGCTTGACAATTCTGATAAATATCTGATGTGGTTTCACTAGAAAGTTGCATTAGTTTTCCCAGTACAAAGAGCAGCCCTTGGCTGACAACAATGCACGTGGCTGGGCAGGAATCAGCACCAGCTGACTCACAGCAGCTGCGAGCCCGACCTGCTCGGAGTATCTTCTGTCATGACAAACTTACATGTTCATGTGCTGCAGAGTTACTAGCAAAGGAACAGACTGCATTCTCTGAACACAACCTGCTGACGGGCAGGATCACCTGGATCACACCAGCGCTCAGGTCCACAGCTGCTGTGGGTCATTCCAGCACCAAGGGCTGTCAGCTCCTTATGCCAACTGAGCAGTGCTGGTGACATGGCCTTGAAAGCTGGCCAGAAAATCTCCAATTCTTTACCAATATCCATCATGGTACTAAAGAACAAAGCCTTAGGACCACCTGTTTTTCATTTAGGCTGACAACTTGAAGAAATCCTTAAAAGAGAGAGATTAAAACTAATTACACTAATATTGGTCAGCCCTGCACGGTCCCCTGTTTATTGAAAATAAATTTATGCTATCTCAACAGTTAGCAAAACTAGCAAGAATAAAAAAAAAAAAAATCCCAAATAATAACCCTTCAAAAGAATAAAAGAAACACAATGCCCATTCAGCGATTAAATTCTGTGCAGACACAACTCTGCTGTTACATCTCTTTTTCTATAAAAAACCCAAAAAACCCATTTTTTAAAAGCTACTTTTTACTATGTAATAAAACTTCACAACTGTAGGTCTTTGCCTGACATCTCTTTTTTCAAAATTTCAGTGTGTGTGCTTTTTATTTTCCATCCTGTGACACCATGTACACTTAGCAGTTCATCATGGACACGGTAATTTACTGTAGTGAGTGCTTCTGTTATGTTTTACACTGGAGATCCATTTGCTATGTATCCCTGTCTGCAGCCATCCTTCCCAGCAAGGATCTACATTTATCACCTCATCGTTTGTCTTCCAAATCTACTCTGTATTCCCACCACTCCATCGCTGACCTTTTCACCTACCTTCACCCAACCAGATGGAAAAAAGTCTTTAGGGGGTCAATATTCCAACGCATCACTAAGATCTTGTTAAGTGTTATCAGACCTGGCAAACACACATTTACACTTAGTGCTACATCTCTTCTTCTCTTTACATAGCCTGGATTAAGCTTAGAGAAAAGTCATAATGCCTTTCATAAAATTACCTATTTTTCAATGCAAAATGCTTAAATTCATTAATTATAAATAAGATAATTTCAAAACATTTAAGAATATTCAGAACTTCATTTGCATTTCAGGGGAACTGCAGGCCTAATGTTCTTGACGTCTTCTCAGTCCCAAACCTCTGATAAGGAAGTTTTGTAGGATATATGACAGGCAAAAACACACAGCACATGTCTTGTGACCTGTGCACCAGTAATGGTAAGTGAAAGACATAAAAACTAAGCAGTTTTACCAGGTAAGTCCCAGTGCTGCCTTAGCAGTGCCCTGATAAAGTTCCTGTTTTTTTTTTTCATGTATACAACTACATGTATTTTGACATTGTCAGTTAAAACATCACTGAAAACAGTATGAGGAAGGTTTTTTCCCCCCAAATGTATGACACTAACAAGTTGTGCCACATTTTCCAGAACTGATTTTAAAATACTATTTTTGCACATAAGATACTTGCCACAAATTTTATATATATAAAAAATTGCTTGTTCATGTGTTAAGTTACAAAACTGTAGTGCTTAATACAATAAACTAAAAAATCTAAGGATTTTTAAAAAATGCTTGTTTATAATACATTTCTTTGCTTTTAAAAGGCAACAGTCAGTACCAGCCTGGTTTATTTTGTAACAATATTGTAGTGTAAAAATGTTGCTAAACAATTCTGGTACTTTGAGATTGGAAGTAATTATTTTCTGAAAACTATACAGTAATTTACTGAAAGAAAGTAACTGATATAGTATTGTTTGTGCCTTCACAAATATATAGTGGGAATTACTATGCTTGATATGGATCAGATTTGAACTGTATTCCCTACAAAACAGTTAGTTACTAAGAACTAAAAAAGATTTTTAAGGCTTAAGTAAGTTGATTTAAAAAAAGCTTCTGATACTATTGTCATAAACATAATACTAAAACAGCTCTCATGTCCTGATGCTTGGCACTTTTTCTGAACCAAGTGACCTAGGAGTTAGCTTTCCTGATTCACAAAGGGTCTGCGATGTCAATTAGTACCCAGGATATGCACAAGCATCAGCCACTTTCTGTCCTAAAAGTGAAGCATTTCTGCCTGGTTTGAAAATGTAAAAAAGTACACAGACATGTAAAGTGGTGTTGGTTTTTTTGAAGAAATATATATCCATGTATGTATTATATATAGATAGGTAAAATATGCATTTTATACTTAAATTAGTATCAATAAAATCCAGGCAGATATTAAACTGACCATAAAGGTGATGTAACAAAAGTCAATAAGGCAGTATGTTGTGTCTCTTGAGGATATTCAGATACTCTATGCCTACCTCAAGAGGAAAAATAAATCTGAATTGCACTGTAGGCCCAATAAGCATTGCTTGATTACAGCCAGGTAAGGAAGGGCTCATTTTTGTTAAGCACTGACTCCACGTCGTTGAGAATAGGGATCAAATCTTCTGACTCTAGAGTCCCAAGATCAACGTTTGTCCCCGGAAGACAGTCGAGGAAATCAGGGAAACGTGTTTGTTGTGGATTTATGTTCATTGTTGTCTGTGCTATAGTTTCTCCTAGGGAAAGTAAAGAAGAACTTTTGAAGTACCAAACTCTTATTGTGGGTAATTTAAAACAACAGAATGGACATAAAAATTGATTTTCCCTTTCCCACAACCACTTGTGAGCACTCCTGTTCGCCAAAAATGTTATTTCAAAACTGTATTTAGGTGCAGAGTACATATTCTTCTAAGAATACATTTCACATCCTTGCTTTGATCTCAAAAGCACAAAAGGTCCTTTCCAGCAGTGCTCAAAGCATCCAGCTCTGGCCTTCCACTTGGGAGCCAGGACAGTTTCAGGTTTGTCTCCTGCTCTGCCAGGGGGACCTCGTGTACAGCTCCATCCTGATCTCTGCACCAGGGCCAATGCTGTCCATAGGAGAGAACTGAAGAAAGTGCTTTACAGAAATTTAGTTCTGTAATTTTACTATTTTTTTTTATAAATTAATAAGAAACAAGCCTGAAAATCTTTAATAGATAAACCTCTCATTCTCTGCATAATACTGAATTTCTGATGACTTCAAAAGGAGGCTTAGGTGAGGAAGTGCTGACAATTTCCCTCTCTGAAAAAACCCTTTATTCCCTAGTAAATTATTTCAGTATTTTAAATATCATGAGGACACTAACATAAAATAGATACGTATCAAAATGTAAGCTAGCCAAATACATTCTGGTTTTAGGCAAATCCAACTTTGCCAATACAAGAGACTTACAAGCAAGGCTGATTTCTCAGAGTTAGAAAATGTATTGATTTGTACATGTAACCCAAAACAAGCTTTTTACTCCCCCTACCATGGAAAATGGTATGAAAACAGAAATTAAGGCTTGCATTTTCCAGGTTTTATTTATTCTTTTTAATATCAGTCTGAGGTAAAAGGGCAGAATCTGGATCTAAGTTAAAGCTGAGAACGTTCTGGGCACTAAGCACCTTCTAGATATTTTCTCCCAGTTTCAGTGTGTTCTCTTGGATAGGAAACCCAGAGATTATCATTCAGTTTTGCAATTATAAAACATTACTAGTCATACTACAAAGTTATTAACTGGACAATACTTTAAACTAAATGCAAGTATTCTACCTGTATCCATCTCATCCACGTTGCTGAGGAAATCTTCAGGTGTCGTTGGTATACTGTAGCATCCTAATCCCAAGCCACTGTCTGTACTCTGTTCCCTGGAGTGGTATGGCCCACTGCAAATTGAAACATGAAAAAGACTCAGTGAAGATGCTCTGACAGACACAGCTCCTGAGCACAGTGTTGGAAGAGAACACAGTACACATATTAGAAATAGATACTGAGTCATTAAGCATCATCCTCAAGTGTTGGCCACTGATCAGCCAACATCATATTTGGGTCACATTGGCCCAAATAACAAAGTAATTGAAGTGAGGCCACTCTTAAATTTTGAAACACACACGTGTATATATAACTCCCCAGCTGAAATCAGTTCTGACAGCCTAAAACATTCTGTGTATTTATACTTAAGTAATGTACCTATTCTACCTAGTCTTCTACATACACTAACAACAGAATTAAAACCACCTGTTACAATTTATTGCTTTTTCTAAGATCCCTTCTTGAAGCATAAACTGAAAGATTTCAGATCAGCCACTCAGCCATACCCCCTGTTTAAAGTAAACAGAAGAAGACAATATAGAGACTATTTTAGAGAGACAGCTGTAACAGTCTAGAGAAGGCAACAGAAAAAATTGCTAATGAAGAAGAATGAACTTGCCTGTTCAAGAAAGGATCAGATCCATTGTTTGTAATGGTCCTCATGTCCTGTGTCATGGCAGGGTTGTTCACAGCTGTCTGAACTGGGACCATGTTTTCTGAGTCCATAGGAAGTTGTCTGCAAAGAGCAGCTTCCTGAAAAGACAAATAAATACATGGGAAGGGTTATTCCAACAGCTCAGAAATACTGGAGTCTTGTAACAAGTGAACACGTAACATATACACTGAAGGAAAGTAATTCTGAGTGATGTCACTGATGAGTATTAGTTTACACTGATATGAAGAAAATCATGATGTAGACAGACAGTGTCTCTCATACCCACCTGTGCTGGCTTAAAGCACCACAGAATCTAGCTGTCAGTCCTACCATGTCTGAAGCCAGGCCTGTAATTCAGCAACTATAAAGTATTTAACATGTTACAAGAAAACCACTGGCACCAAGACTGTGATCTTTAGAATGAACACTCTACCTAACAGTAATCATTTGCCTAATGACCTGTCTCATGTCTGCTATCTGCAGGATGACAAACAAGCAATCAGAGCCAAAGGAAACTTATTTTGCAACCCTTCCTGAAAGATAAATTCTTTCAGCATTATCTCTGTGAAACACCCATGACATCTAGTGGTACAGAGTTCTATACAGAGGTTGTCTGACTCCATTGGGATGTTCCCAACAAAAATCCTAAGACCTTAAAATAATAAAGCTGTATCTGTTTTTACCATTATTTACTTATTTCTTTTAATGAAACAAGCGAAGTAAATATTTCATTTAAATCCTAGTAGAAAACTTCTCTCCTCTGAATCAATCATTCAGTCTCCCCAGTGCAGAAAGGATTAACAGGTTTTCAAGGCTAGAATATGATGTTTTACTATGTTTTCAATTTTTTTTTTCATTGAGGAGGACCTTTCAGAGATTTCTGAGTGACATGACCTCTACCGACTTCCATTTCCATGAAGCTCTTAAGCAGCAAGCATATCCTCTCTTTTCCTTTGGAAGGCTGACAAAACCAAATTAGTATAAAAGAACATTAACTTCTTATAGAATGACAAAACTGAGTAAGGAAACCTTTAAATAGATGCTATCATAATGGTTTTCTGAAATGCTGCCCTTCTTGCATATGCTCAGTCTAGAGTTTTAGGGTTTTAGCAACTACATGAAGAGAAGGACAAAGAAGGAAAGAAATTCCCTAAGCCAAGAGCTTCCAGAGCTGTGACCTCTTCCCAGCTGGGCATGCTGCTCCACCCCAGCAGCTGCTGCCAGGAATGGCTGTGGGGAGCCAGCAGCTGCTACTGGGCTGAAAGGTTTGTGACCCTCCGAAGAATCCTTACCCTCTAACACTCCACACCTCCTCACAGCTGCCAGCAGCAGCATACACACTTACTCAGCATTTTCCCCTTAGATAGGTTATGCTAGAAAAGCAAAAACAGCAAGGGAGGGTCAGGTCAGGAGTAACTGTCCTGGAACACCGATGACCAGAGGGGTTCATTGTGCCCTCAGCTGCCAGGGTTCAGGATACTGAGGTTACTGGAAGGAAGTTCACAACATTCTGTTGGGAAGAAGAGATTTTGCATCTTGCTTTCCTCCCTAAGACTTACACCAGTTGTAAAAACTTTAGTGATGCAAAGTGATGCTGTACTGCTTCAAGCAACGTGGAGCTTCAGCAAACACCTTGGGGCAGGGTGGTACTGGGCACAGTAAGTGAAGTCTGGACTGAGCACGGCACAGCTGCAGAGTGCTGTGAATGTATCGGATTCAAAGTCAGCAAAGCAGAAAAACCCTCCCTTGTGTTAATGGCACAACTGCTTTGAAGCCCGATTTGCTCCTGTCTTGAATCAAGGATAGAGTCAAAGAGAGTAAAAACAGCCAAACTTGTTGTTAGCATGATGACAGTCACGACTAATCTCGTACCAGATATCCTCACTCTCTTCTCACTCCCATCTCTATCATGAGCTCCTGATGAGAAAGGAGAAGTTGCACGGAAGACTTGAGACCCCTGCCCAAGCCAGAGACCGCCACCTTAATCATGTGAAAGCTGCCATTTTTAAAGACACTTAGAACTGTTAACTGCAGCACTTGCAAGGCCAGAAATAATAATATGCTTTTTAATAAAGTGTACTTCTTTCATGCTGTTTCTGAGAGAAAGAGGTTATTAATTTTTTTTCCACTAAGGAATCTGATTAATATGCCATGCAAACACACCACCACCAGTGGACTTGTCTGTAACAGATGAAACACAATTCTTAAAACTTTATTTTCTTAAGGCACTATAAAGGAAGTTACATGTCTATTTTGTACACTATGACATTGTACAGTCATTACACAGAGCTGAAACTTAAGAAATAGAACAATAAGCAAAACATCCACAAATAACCAGCTCTGAAAAGTCTTCAGACCAGAGGTGCTCATGTAATATGTGAATGTGATTTTATTTTAACTAAAAGGCAAAGGGTGCAAATTAAGAGAGTAGGGATTGGTGTCAAGAACAATTCCATATGTTCTTCCTTTATCTTCAGTGAAGTATGAACATGGTCTCCTATGCAAACCAAGTTGAACTGCACATGAACCAGTGTTGGTTGCCCTAGTTGTCTTACAGACAAAGAACAGAATTTGGCCCTTACATGGCTATTAAGAAAGGCTGGTAAGAAAGACACCAGGTCTGTAACTTCTGACAGGTGGCCATCCCATGTTCTGTTCAGTGCTAGTCTCGAGAAAAAACATGAAATTACCTGTTTATATTAGCTTTTTGGTTACCCTTCTGTAAAAGCATGGTTAGTCTTGACATAAAGTAACAGAGCCACTAACTGTACCTGTTAAAAATTTAGATGCATTGAACTAAAAGCTCTCAAAGAAAGCAAGAGTATCTTCGGTGTTACCTGTCGCAGTAACTCCTCCTGACGCATCCGAATTCGCTCCCTCTCCATCTGGATTCTCTGGAGCCTCAGTTTCTGCTGCTGCTGCTGCTGCTGTTGCTGCTGCTGGGCGGTGAGCGCGCCGGGCAGGGCCAGCAGCGCCGGGGGGCGGCTCTGCTGCGCCAGGGCTGGGCTGGGGGGCAGCTGGGGCTGGGCATTCATCACTGCAGGAGAGACAAGGGCTCAGGCACCCGGGCCAGAGCTGCGTTCACAGGTAACAGAGGGCCCTGGACACATGCTGCTCGCTTACAGGAACGCATTATTAGAATTTCCGTGCTTCAGATGACTGAGAGACCTACTCCATCCGCACTAGCAGCTGCCTAATAAGTGGTTTTTAATGTTCTGAGTGTATCGAACAAGAACATTACAATAAAACAAGTATTTATGTTTATCCTGATATGTTCAAATATTTACCTAATAAACTAATAAATAACATGAAAGTCTTTTTAAATTCAAAATTGCTAAAAATGTGTGCATAAAATAGGCAGTAAGCTAGTAAAAATATTTCAACATTTTCTTTACTGACAGATTTAAATCAATTATTATTATTACCAGAAGTAACTTTCAATTAACAACTGAAGCCTTTTCTGTTAGGACATGACCCATCAATCCCCCACCTTTGGTAGGAGATTCACAAGGTTCACAGGGGAAGAACATCGTAGGTGGCAGGGTTAGAAACAGGACCTTTAGTAAGCAAAACTGAGTTATACCCAGGAAAATGAAGTAAACCCCTGCACTTGCTGACAGAAGGCAGTTGCTGAGCAATTTAATGCCACTTAGATTGTTAATGTTTCTTAAATCAGCATCATCTTTTCTGATCAAATTCAGAAAATAAAACTCAAAGCAGAATTCTCTGTGGGATGGACATTTTTACTCATAGAACTGCTATGAAGGAAATTGCAAGTCTGCGTAGCTCTGTGACACTCTGGTGCCAACATGTCACAAAGCTAATAGAATGCCCCGTCACCTCAGACAGCAGGTATCACTCCTGACTTACCAAGGCAAATTTCTACCTGTTTATGGTGCTAAGAATAGCATCCAGCACTGATATCCTCCAGACAACCAGGAGCGAAACACAGAGAATCCTCAACATTTTAACTCTATGGTCTGTTCACGACCCAGGTTAGATTTATTACTCATGCAGACCAGGCCTAGCTGCATGGACCAGGTGTGAATTAGTCCTGGGCCATCTCCAGGGCCAGTCTGGATCTAAGGGCAGCTTTATTACCTGTAGGTGGTGCAAAGCCCACACTAATAAATCCTTCTGGACCTTGTGGAAAGTATGCAGGCAGATCCAAACTATCTTTGCAACTTGCTTCCACAACCAGGTGCTCTGGAGAGTACTGCACAGATTGATGCCAATGTGTCATCCCACGGGAGGTTTAGATTGGAGATTAGGAAAAACTCCTTTGCCAGAAGGTTTGTCCAGCTCTGGCACAGGTTGCTCAGGCCAGGGGTAGGGTCCCCTTCCCTTGAGGGATTTAAAGATGTGTGCTTGTAGCACTTGAGGACATGGTCAGTGGTGGCCTTGGCAGTGCTGGGTTAATGGTTAGACTCAATGACCTTTGAGGGCTTTTCCAACCCAAATGATTTGATGATTCTGATTCTATTAGACCTGGGCTAGATCTTCATACAATTTCATATGCAACACTGCAGGTAATGTCAGGTAGGTTTTGTCCTGCAACCCCACCTACTTGGGCAAACCCCAGCACCCAGGCAGAACACCACCTGAAAATAGAAATGTGTGATGATACAGTTGTTACAGGGCTAAGACTTCTTACTGCTTTACTAATTTTCACTGTGCCAGTTTTTCAAGCAACAAGGAAAAAAAATGGAATAAACTAAGTTGCTTTTCTTAAGGGTAGAGTTACAATGATATGCACAGGGGAAACAGAAAAATATTGTATCTGGAATAGTTTTAAGCATGCTTGATAGGTCTGATATTGTCTAGACTTCAAATTAATAGTGGATCTTTAAATACACTGGTAGAATAAAAAGAATCCCAACGATGGACAAATCACCCTTGTGGTATATACTTGAGCTTAGTTTGTGAAAAACATTTTACCTAAGTGCTTTTCCTGGAACTGCTCAAGTGAACCAGAACTGAACCCAGGCAGTAAAAGTGGGTTGGTGTACAGCTGATAACTCCTTGTCACTAATGGTCTGAACAAGCCCAGCAAAAGGAAAGTCTTGGGTCAGCCCCAGTGAGCAACTTAACAAACAATGACATTCTACAAATCTCTGTTCCTTGTGATATAATCATATGGCACATCTGTTGTGCAATTTATGACGTTTTAGTAATGCCTGCTTTAATTTATATTTCAGTTCTGAATTTGCATTTGAATGGTATGAGTAACATAATGGAGTTTGGATCAAAAAAAGAAAAACCTGCAGTTCACATTCCAGCTGGACTGCCCAACCCAGACCCCACTCTCAGTGCCCTGACACCATCAGACACACCAGGGACCCCCGACAGCTCCTCTCAGCAGAGCTCTGCGGAGCCTTGGGGCCACTGGCCTGCTTTTGAGAGGTCAAAAAGCTACTGAAGAAAAACAAATCGTCTTCAGTAACCTTCAATTCACTAGGCAGACTCTGGGACTCCAGTGGAACATTTCTAAAGTTCTGCAAAGAAAATTTAAAAAAAATTTCAAAAGCTCAAATCTACCACTCTGGTAAAGGAGACGGGTCTAACACAAGAGAAGAGTATTTGTCATTACAGCAGAGAGACTCAGGGTGGCCCTGAATTCAGTTCTCTTGGGGAAAACCAGATTTATTTTGCAAAATGAAGTAAGTCTTTTAATAAACAGCCATTACACAGTTATCCAGCCCAAATGAAAGCAAGTAAAAATATGGAGCTAAGTTCCAAACCTGAACTATGTGACCACAGCTTCATTGCAGTCCATGAAATTGCAACTATTTAGTTTACATCAAGTCAGACCTATGTAGTTTTCTTTTTCCAGTTAGATGAAAAATAAAATAATTCTTTTGTTGCTTTTGTCTGCTTTTAAATTAATAATGATATCCTAGTGAATTAGGTTTTCTGACATTGTAGGAGACCTTTCTGTTGATGACTTTGCTGGATATATACTAGGCAAGGATTATTTGGTGGACAAGAGACACTGCAGGTTGCAGAAGCCAAAACATGCAAGTGTCAATCATTTTTGACATTTGCATTGAACTGATTGCACCAACTTTTATTATTTAAGTGTCAGAAGTGTCTGGATGCAGCTGTGGACCTTTCTGCTCTGTTTATAGGCAGCCCAGGCCCAAATTCAGATGAACTAGCCAGCGCCAGGTCTCATACAACACAGTCTGATGAAAAACAAATGTCTACACAGGTTTAAAAAAAAAACCCCCAAAAAAAAAACCAGCCATACTACAGTTCTGACTTAGTCATGACACTGTAAAGAAAAAAAGACTGGGCTCCCCTCCTTTTCTCACTCCAGCCAACAAAGAACTGCTTGTTTCATTTATTTCCCAGAAAGAAGCATTAGCCTTCTAACAAGGTCAGCAAAAAATGCTGCTTTTCAGTTCTGGTGCATTTTGTTCCAAAAATCTGTAAAGTATTAAAGCAAAAAGTTGCACTATTCCAGTGCACAGAGACTCCTTTATTCAGATTTTTGAGCTGAAAATAGCTATATAGAGATTTCTCAACAGTTTCAACTGTTAAGGTCTGTGATATTCACATTTAACTAATCTTTTCCCTCCTCAATGATTTAAGATTAAAATAAACAACACAAACAACCTGCAGGTGCAACATCAAAGCTACGATTTAGCAGGAAGTTATTTAAAAGATTAGAGATTTACTCTGCAGGCACTTTTAACAATAAATCAGTAACAAAAAGTGAGGATGTGGGCTGCTTGAGTGGAGAGACAGCTTTAATGCTAATGATTAATTACTGATGACTGTTAGATTTAAAATATTTAATTAATTTTTTTTACTTTTATTTTGCTTCATGCAATCTTCAGCTTTTGCATTTCATTCACTTTGAAACTATGGTAATGACCCTCCACTCTTGCACTGGCACATGTTTGGATTACTACCCTGGAGGGGAAATGCTTACACCAACAGGAACTTCTTTGTGTCAAAATTAAAAATTACTAGAATTTGAAAAAATGCCAACATCTCTCTTGACCACATCAGCCTTTAACATGTCAGATTTATTAGATGGCCAGTTGTTGGTTTAAAGGTGTGTCTCCTTTGATTTTATTTACCTGATACTGAAGTTAATTCCAATTACATTCTGGACTATTAACCACTGACCTTAAACATAAATAAATTACTCCATTTGAAATCTGCCTGATAGATCACCTGTTGGAGGTTTTTATTGCAAACAACCAAAACCCCCTCATTCTTCTGAGAGCTGCATCACAAAACTCTCATTCCCACAGAAGGTGCAAATCCTCTATAATACTTTCAGCTCTCCTGCAAGTAATCATGAGAGGCAGGTGCCAAGACTATTCACACTGACCACAAATGAATTGTGTTTGCTTCTTTCAGGATATCCAGTAATTAAAAATGACCTGGAACAGGAAGCCTTTGCAAAAAGCAGGTTGGTATGAGGGTATGGACTACAGAGAGGGAAAAACATGTTCCTCCTAGTGTCACACATTTCTAGCCAAATGTCCAGCCAATACAAACCAAGACTTGAAAAATCCTGGACATTAGTGAACACTCTTCATGGATATCAGGGAACACTAAAATACATATCATCTGGTTTTGAACACTTTGGGAGTTTCTGTGTTCTCCAGAGACTGGCTTTGACATAGTTACCAAAACTGCCTTTTATCATCCTTAAACAATAGCAGCTACACCTCTTTTATCGTGGCAGGATATGGAAACTTCGGTTCATGTGTTTATTGTCCCTAGATAGGATTTTGGCATTGTTTTATTGATTGGATTTCCTGGCTGGTTAAAAAAAAAAAAAAAAAAAAAAATAGCAGAGGTAAAGTGCTATAACTCCCATGTAACTACAGCATTTAAAACCCCTTCTGCCCATCAATCCCATCTCTGTGCACATCTGATGAATCACACAGGTTCTTGTTTGTACCAGAAGGGGTAAAACCAGGCACACCTCTCTGTAACTGCTGCTGCTGGAGTGTCCACTGTGAGGAGAGGCAAAGGGGACAGTGGTGGCCAGGCAGTGGGGAGCATCAGAGACACCCCACCTGGCTGGGCTTTGGTGGCTTGAGTTAGGCCAAACACCAGTTTTAACCACAGTTAGACAAACTGAAACACCCAAACAAACTCAGAGGCCTCTCACAAAGTGGCAGTGCCCAAAACACTCAAACCAGCAAACTCTGGGCACTGCTTAACACGTTTCTGTCACTCACATGGGACGTGGAGTAACTGTGCCTTGCAGCCTGCAACTGCTATTTGCTCCAAGGCCCAAATCCCACACCCAACTATGCCACAGGGTGGGCAAGAAGGCTTCTGGCTTTTTTGGCAGATAGTATGTTCTTTTTGTATGAGCTTTTTAAGGAACTCACATGTAAATTCATGCGATCTTATCCAGAAAAGATAAACTATTAGAGGGGTTGATCATTTTATGGCAAAGTAAGTTGCAAATTGTTAAATATGGAAAACACTTAAATGAAGACCAGATTGTGCTTACCCACTGGATGAAGAGTATAATCACAAAAGACATCTGTGTAAAACACTTTGAAGGGAGAAGGATGGAAACAACAATGGGTTTGAGTGTTGCCTAATGTAGAATAGAAAAAGACTACAAAACAAGTAGCATTTAACTAAAAAAATCTTACAAAAGAAACTTCTGTAAGGATCTAATTTTTCCTCTAAGTCTTGCGACACGTAGCTCAAAATCATCCCCCACAATCCTTTTGCATCAGGGAATGCCATGAAGGCAGAAGGGCACGTGTAGCTCAGGTTCAGGCAGCACAGTGACCCTTAGCTCGGTGCACTGCAGCTGCTCTCTGCTCCCTCTCAGGCACAGGGGGCCCCGTGGGTTGGTCTCCTTGTTCAGGGACCTAGGCCTGACAACTAAAACAGGGATTTAGAGTAATCCTCCCTTCCACAAATGGCCCTTGATTCTACTGCAATAATTGATTGGCAAGAGATAACTTAATACCTTATCAATCAAGTGGAAAACACTCTGTTTTAGAATGGGCAGAAAATTAGGATCTCTGCAGAATCAGCAGCACAGTAAATGAAGTTTCTGATGTCCTTATGAAGATGCAAGAAGTACACTGTTTCTTCTTGTCTTCAGTCTGAGGCTGATCACTCTCCCTTTTGCTTCCAACAGCAAAATATACACTGAAAACATTCCTATTAATGCTGCACTTTCCTTAGTACATACATCTAAATCATCTTAGAAGAATAACAATGGTAAAATTGTTATTTTAAGAAAAAACAAATTGAACAAGTCTGAATATAGGCTAACCTGCAAGAACATGCTTTCAAACTATGTGACAAATTTTCCTTTTCATTCATGAAATGTCACTGAATTTAGTGGTGGTGTGTAAATGAGCACAGAAACTTGCCTAGCACATATTACTTTTCTGTAAATTTAACAAGATGCATCAAAGGAAAAAACACCTGATGCCTTTGTTCTATAACATTTAAAAGGCAGTGCTTTAAATGTTAGTGTGAAAACTAACACTAATGAAGTGTTCACTTACAGCTCATAAATAGGCAACATAAAACCATAGTAAGAGAAGAGGTAGAAAAATACAGCAGATTTTTTAAAGTATGACTACTAACTTCAATCAACTTTCACTATATGCTTTTGTGTGCCTCCAACACAAGTATAATATGATTTGGTATCACTTAGTCAAATTCTGTGCTTTGATAAAATGTTTGCAACTGCCTTTGTACAATTCCCAGTAAGTATTGCTGAAAGGAGTTTATAAACCAAAGCATCAAGCTGTACAAAACAAACCATATTTTCCTCCTTTTCATAAGAAGGGAAACTCGTGTTAGTAATTGGAAGTGCAGACCAGTGTGCAGACCTGAAATACTTAAATCCTTTTCTTTTAAGTGGCACATCTTCAAAAGAAAAACTTTTAGTTCGTACAGTACAAAAAAAACAACCAAACAAACAACAACAAAAAACCAAAACAAAAGCCACAAAAAAAAAAACAAAAAAAAAAAAAAAAAAAAAAAAAAAAAAAAACAAAAAAAAAAAAAAAAAAAAAAAAAAAAGGAACCACCACAAAATCAGGGCCAGAAGAGTGGTATTGCTGGGTATCCAGCTCCCACTGCTCCTCGCATGTTTGTGAGACGTTGGCACAAGGACTCCTGCTCCGGGGCCAGCACTGCTCACTGCAGAGGGGAGCAGACCCAGGAATGCTGAGCAGTTCCACTGCTGCCAGCACCACAGGGGAGGAGAAAGGCCCTTCCTTTTGGCTACAGCAATTTAAAAATAGAGACATTCTACTTTAGTACTGGAAACGACAGTCACATGTATTTTAAACTGCCATGTGAAGTATGCAGAGGCTGCAGTGTTCTGTGCAGATTACTGCAATTCCTCTATGTGTATATCCATGCATATATATACAGTTTCTAGATTAAATCTTATAAGATGTATTTCTAAATAAAATAGTGTCACATTTAGTGTGCCTTTGAAAGCCATCAAAATGAGAAAAAGTTCACCAAGATATATTGATGGAATGTTTTCTGGATTAAATAAATATGGACACTGTGTAGATTTTTACACTATTTCTAGTGGGAAATTCAATCACCCATCTGAATCACTATGCCAAGAACTGCATATATACCTACACAAAAAGTAGAACCTCATCATACATACATACATATATACATATATATATATATATATGAAGGGCACTGAATGAAATACAGACTGTATTTAATGGAACTGATTTTGAAGTCTGTGGAAATACCCTTATTGGACACACAAAATACCTTCAAGAACAGACTTTTCATTTGGTATAGGCTTTTATTTCTAATCCTTTGAATCTCAAGAAAGACCCTCCCCTAAAATTCAATATACATGTGTTTTAGTCCAGAATTTGGCTTTCATTCACCTCCACCAATAAACTGAGGGGAAAAATGTTCTGTTCACTGTCCTGATTTATGGCACTGCTGATTTTTAACTAGGGACAATGTAACAGATGTTAACATAAGCGGAGGAGTTGGTATGAACAAAACCCCTGCTGTCCTATTCTTACCTCCTGGCCATTCCAGCACTGCTATAAACAGCCTGACCCACACGCAGCTGTGGTTTGGAGCCACAGCAGAGCAATTGTTACTTTAACCACGTGCTGTGACACTCCACAGATACCCTAACCTTTCAGATTTTATTCAGGCTTCTTCTGCAGATATCCATTCTCTCACATTATGGTTTGCTACTGCCCACTAAATCGTGTAACATAACCAACACTCTCACTGCCTACATGCAGGCAAGGCAGTTGATGAGACAAAGGCAGAGAAAAAACCTGAAGATTATCACCTCAGAGGTCAGCCTAGGTGTTTCTTATAAACTTAAGACAAAAGTAAATATTGCACTACTTCTATTGGTGATCTTTAGCAGACAAATGTTCAGCATTTTCTTGGCATGTGAAGAGACAGCACTCATGAACCACACTGCAAATGGACAGTCAAGAAATCATGAGATCAACTTACCAAAAATTAGCCAGAACAACAATTTGCTATGTGTTTTAAAGCCTGCTTTTTGACATAGTTTTGTGATCTTGAGCCTGTAAGCTCACCTGTTCTCATCTTCTTGAGTAGTAGAAAAGTTTAAGCTTCAGAAGTGAAAGGTTAGGGACTATTTGTAATTCTCAATTATACGTGAAAATGTTTTCTATCTGGCAATATCAGACTGATGTAAGTTGATAATTAAATTTACACTTGAAGTGCTAAACAGAAACAGCAAGGGAACCACACCAGTTATAAGAATTTTGCGGCTAATTCATACTGCAAAGCCAACTTTTTTAGTAGCTTCCAAGTGGCTTCCAGTGCAGAACCTCACTATGCAAGAGCCCCACCACCAAAAACAAACTAACAAGCAAACCAGCTATACCTTCTGACCTGAAGAAACACAGAGCTAACTGTGGACAGGTTATCCAACAGCTTGGACATGATATAGGGGGCTTGTGGGGGTTTTATACCACCTCAGAACAGAAAAGCACAGACAGAACTTATTTTTCTACGTCTAACACTACACCAAAAAGCCAGGGAGGCTCTAAAATAGAACGTGAGATGTTAGAACTTCACCTCAAACGATACAAATTCACTTGCTGCCAAATCTACAGAGGGGAAAATTAAGTAAATGAAGGGGAGAACGTACTGTTAGGTCTGATAGCAGAATCAGAGCTACCTTCTTGAACCAAAAATTACTTTGACAAACAACTCAGGAGGTGTCTTTCCTATCTCTTTTGTGTTTTCACCAGAGAGATGCCATGCAGTACTCACTGAGATTTGGCTGAGACATTGCCATGGACCTCTGTGGCGCCGGTGTGGACGTGGCTGCAGCATGGTGGCCAACGTGATTCAGTGGCTGGTTCATGGGTTTTCGAGGATCTTGCCATGTTGTAATTTTTTCTATGTGACTGAGAAAGAAAAGATACAAGCTTAACATAGAATACCCGGTATATTATATAAACAGTTAAGCATAATGCCATGAAAGTCCTATTTGTTTTTCTCATTCCACGTCTGCCCTGGTCATCTCACCATCACCCACCTGAAATTATCTATCATCTGGTTGTTTACTTTTTCTTCTGATCTTCTGCCCCTGCAGTTCTAATTTCTTTTGCTCTACTCAATAATTACTTTTACTTGGACAATTGGTAAATTCTGTTGTCATGGTGAAAATCTGTAATACACACTCATCTTCAGATTATTTAATTGCCCAGAAGTTGTTTACTCTTGTCCTACCAGTCTTTTTCTACATACTCAATATATGGCCACTCCTCACTCAGCAACAGTAATTTTGCTGAGTGTTGAAAAGACAAGCGTTTGTCTTGCCAAATCCAACTGCCTTGTTGCTTTCCACACTATGAAAACGAGTCTTCCTGTACATCTCCAAGAATACCAGCATAAATTCCCACTACCAAACCTGGCAGATTACAGCCTCAGGACTCATGTGTAATCACCAATTTCTCTGCAAAGGCACTAAGAGTTTGTATTGCAATCTAGTTAACAACATACCTACCATTTCAGTATGCAAACTCTGAGTGGAGTCACGCACAAATCCACATAAATTTTATAGTGAGGTAACTGTAACAATCATCATTGTAAAACACTTTTGGCCACAGAATTCACTGGTGAAAGAACCACGGTTTTGTTGCAACTGAGAGTTTACACTGAAATGCATCTGTTTTGTAAGAAACTTAACAGGACAAGCATTTTAAGGATCAGCATGTACTTCTATTTGAAACAAGAAAAGAAAAAAGAAGTATGTTAAAGCAATCAATAGTCTGGTATCTTTTAAGGGATTGCCTGGCTCCAAGCCCAACCAACCAACCAGGTCACTGTCTGTGCTTGAGTGGGTTCTCTACTAATTTTTTTGTTACAAAGAGGTAAGTCTTTAAGAAGAACACATCAAGAGGAATAAAAATTTAAACATTCCGTGTCTGGAAAATCATTTAGATCCAACTTTCATAAAAGAACAGTCTAAAATCTTTACTGAGCTCCATCTTAAACTTGCCATTGCTTTTGCAGACCCCAGTGGCACGGCCACCACTGCTGTCACCATGCCACACCCATCTGATCACCAGACCAATTTCATTACCAAGTTTCAGTCTATATTGTGATGTACACCTCAGGTATTACCAAAAATGGTGTGAATTACCAGAAGTGAAAAAGGAAAAGAACCTAGACCACTTTTTAAAGCACAGAAAAATGTGACATCTTTATGTAGTCTGTAGCTATTTTCTTCTCCTAATATTTTGCATTCAATGTAAAATTCTCAAACGGAAGATCAAACTTTTACATGAATGTTACTCAGCCTCAAACTGCTGAGTCACTTCCCTTCTTCACAGCTTCTAGAGTATTTGTTTGTTATTATTCACAATGAAATCACTCACCATTGCTTCTCTCTAGGATTAAAACACTTTATTCTGCCCTCATTGGAAATCTTTATTATGTTTTAGCTTTTCTTCTCTTTACTCTTACATTTCAAGTATAAGAATTCTTGCATACGGTGCATGAAGAGCCTCAGACTTTAACAATATCTTGCCTCATCTCTAATATTGAAATAGAACTATGTAGATAAATAAGGAAGTTCTATGACTTGCTTTTATAACTTTTGTAAGATTCTTACTTGAGGCATATTCAAACATATGACAAAGCAGCCCCAAAATCCATACTACAATTCTCACTTTCAAGGTTTTCATGAGCAATTTTCGCATCTCTCATAATTATAAATCCTAACATCACAGCAGGCCATTTCTCAACAAGGTCCTAATTCATAAGCAGAATAGGAAAGAAGAGATGTTCATTTTAGCTCCTGTTTCTGCATCACGGGTGAGACTGATGGGGGTCTCCATATGCAAACAATAATTTGACATGTTCCAATAAAATCAGGGAAAATTAAATATTTACTACTCAAATGAGATACACAAGAATCTGACAAATAGGACAGAGAGCATGCTACCATAACTGCTTCTCCAACCTGCTCAGATCATGGCATTCCCACCCTTTAAGTCCTGCAGTGCTCCAATTCAGCAAGTGGCAAATTATATCCCAAGAGTGGACCCTCATTAAAGAAAAATTAAACCAAAGCTCTAATAAACAGCTGAGTATTTTACTTGGACTTCGGGATTCTGTTCCACCTGCTGCACCTTAGGCTTTTGCTAAATGCCTCCTGTTTGGGTGTCAGCCTCTTGCTTTGAAATGTCAGTGTTCCCCTGAGTTTGTGCTGCTGCTTTGTCCTGCATTTTGTAACTGCAAGGCTCTAATCCCTGGCTTGCACTGCAGCCGTGCCGAGACATCTCAGTGAGATTAAATCAGCGTGAGGGACACCAATTCTCCTTCTGCTTGTACTCACTCCAACAACCAATGGATCTCAGTGGGTTCTATTTTCAGACCTTTTTTTTTTTTTTTTTTGTGTGTGTGTGTGTGTGTGTTAGGAAATTCAGAGCAACTCATCTAAAAAGGTTGTAGGGGAACTGAGAAAGACAAACGGATTATTCTGTAGGTACACTGTCACCTGAAACAACACAAACACGGAGTTTAACGAACAGTGTCCAGCTTTTTGGGGTACTTTATCAGGGCGTGAACAAAGGGACTGAGTGTGGGTTTTAGGACTGAGCCACATCAAAGTGAAGCTGCTGCTGAGTGGGAAGCCGGTGACTCAGCACACGCACAGCCCTCACCTCTGACTCATAATCCCCCCTCCCAGGGAGCCACACTCGCTCTGCCTTGGAGCACCTCCAGCCGTCCTAAGCCAAACATTGGGAAATCTGTTTACATCTCCTGGAGCAGAGCCAAAGCATTGCCCAACCTTCTCTCTGTCCCTCTGCTCCCTGTAAACAAAAACAGCACAGAAAGAAAGTGTACTGGAAGTCAGAGGCCATTCACACTGCTCTGACACTGCGTGATGTGGCAGATACGCCTTTATACAGACGGGAAGGTTTTTAAATTTAAGAAAATTACCTCAGGGACACAAGAATTGAGTCTATTGTCTAAGCTTGCTCAGGGTACTGCAGTGCAATTTCTGGTAAAACTACAGGCAGAGCCAAGCCCCACACTATTCCAGTAACCACCACCACGCAGGATGCAGCAGCAAAAGGCTAACCCTGTACAAACCCACAGAATATTGGGCATCTGTAAAAGTCTGGTATCATCTACTTCTTAAAAACCTTAGCTCTAGTATTCTTTTTTATGTGATCTTTATGTCTTACAGTCACAGGTGAGGAAAATGCAAGATATGAGTGGGAATGATTTTTAGCTTTAGAAACAGTTACCCTATGTGCACATGTCCAATTCTCACAGAAACTAACGGAATTTGTGTGTACATATGACACTGCACCATCGAACTGGGCTAAATGCTTACCAGCAGTAGTTACATTTATCGGGAGGTTTAGAGTCCTCTAAACCCAGTGCTCACCACGGAAACATCACCTCCTCCCCAAGGATGGCAGCAGCAGCGGTGCCACTGTCACACCTCCATGAGAGCCTTGCCTTGAGGTGATGAGTTTGGCCAAGGGTAGGGCCAGGAATCTCTGGAGGGGATCAAGAGGATCAAGAAAATGCTATAATTAGGCAGTACTTCACAGCAACTTATGGCAGCTGTTGGAACTGGTGGGAGGACTGGCTGGGGGTGCCACAAAAACGAGCAACTGTTGCCAGACCGAACACAGCCTGTCACCCCCAGCACTGTCCCCAGGCCTGTCCCACCAAGGTCACCCTGTGCCAACACCTGCTGGCTCTGCACACCTGGGGATGCACTTCTGTTACTGTCATCCTTCTAATCCAAAAGCAGGAGGAATTTATTATTCACTAGAAAACAGCAGATGAGAAGCATTTTAGATCACCTCTTATAAAAAAAGTGTACATATGGTGTGTGTTTTCCTGGGTATTGAAAGAGAATTTGTGAATGCTTCTTGCTGGGAAAGCAGGACGTGGTCCAACAACTGCATGAGAATACAGAGTTCTGTCCTTAGATGCAGTTGGATGTCTTCCTTTGCCATGCTGCTTTTCCCCTTCTCTCACCACAGACTGGAAAATGTCAAGAGCCAAGTTCTGCTCTCATCACACCATGAAAAGACTTTACAGAAAGTACAGCATCATGGCCTAATGCCAGGCACTCACCTGGCATTTGATAACTGTAACTCTTTAAGTAGACTGCAGCAGTCCTCGTGATGTAGGAGCTACCTTCAAACATGTAAGAGACAGTCACTTCTCTTACAAGCACTTGAGAATCCTGCAATTTCAGTAGGACAGCACAATTTTTATGGCTTGTCACTTGTTTACAGCTCTGTTAAATTCAAATTTAAGTGGAAATGGGACTGAGTTAAATTATTATCGGAATCACATCCTGCTAAAGACAATGATCTTCACGCTGGCATGAACCCACATAGAAAATGTTTGGGAAAAGTTCTTGATTGGCATCAACAGTTTACATGCCAGACTGTGCAGACAGCAAAGCATCAATGTCACTAGGCTGGCAGTTGTCTCAGATTTTTTTTTTCAGTTTATATTCACATTACCCAAAGAAAAAAAAAAAAGGAATGTGGAAAGTTTAACACAATGAACACAGCTAACTCAGTGCTGGCTTCTCTTCATTCCCTTCCAGTCATGCATTGTGATACCACAGTTAATTATCCAATCACACACTTTCTGCAGAGAGTACCTGTCTTACTCACTAAGTGCATTTCACTATTCAAAGGCACCGTTTCTAAAGTGCTACAAAGTATTTTCTTTAACTAACACGCAGCTTTGTCCCACACCTACTGCAAAATTTTCAAACTCTGTTCTAGGGACAAGTGTAATAAACTATATTTAAAAGATAATGAGAAAATCATCTCAGTGCAACTTCAGACATCTCCATTTGGTTTTGCAAGGCTATTTTACAGATCAGGGGTACAATGTATGTAGCAGTATTCTGTTTTCAGGGAGTACTTTGAAACGTAGCCCCTGCATCTACAAAATATGTATTGCTTTTGTGTTCAAAACTTCCTGTGACCAGCTACCACTGAAAGTATGTGCATATTATCAACCACAGGGAGGCACGGGGGGAGTGTTAGTGCAGATTGGAGGGGGTTTCTTACTTTCAAATACATACACCCTTTCATGCAATTATATGCAGATAAAAATCCACTTTTTTCCCCAGGAAGCACTAAAACAGATGAAAAGAAGATGAAGGACTAGGGCCTTTCTTTAAGCTACTTTGTGAAGATAGAACTTGACAAATGGGTAAGATGCTCCCTTCATGGGACAATACTTTGAGATGGGAAAATCAGACAGCTACAGCATATTCTCTGCTATTTAGCACACGTGCCTCAACATGTTGAGGTTTCTTGAGGTTTCCAAATGTCTGGGGCAGACCAAATGGCACTTGGGCTGCTACAGATAAAACCAGGTTTAAAGCCTCTTCCATTTTTCTGCATTCTAAATCACAAATGATGCATGAGGCAGCTGAAGGTCCCAGCTGAAGGCTGGTGGATGGTATTCCAGCCCACAGGCAGGCAGCCTGCTCCACGGCCACACAGTGCCACAGGGCAGCTGCTCCTGCCAACTGCCTGTGGTGCCACGGTGACAAGGATGGACACCTCAGTCAACTTGCTGAACTTGCAGAAACAAATCCTGCTGGTTGTTTCAGCTGGATTAACAGATTGATCTGCCTGAGCCTGCAGCCCCATGTGAAGAAAATGGAGAAAAAGATTCGGAAAGAGGAGGACAGAGCCAGGCCACTGCTCTCAACAGTGCCCTGGAGCCAGGACATCAGCTGTGGAATGGCTGGGACAGTGTTAAACAGTTGGAAAGAATGAGAATGTATCACTCCTTACATCACTAAAGGCACACAAATATAAAATCCAGTATTTCTCAATCACTTTCCTTTCGAGTGCAGAAATTAGTAACATTCAATAGTTCAGCCACTTGTTGCTGTGGGAATTCAAGGGATGCTCTGCAGTACTCCAGCCCACAAGTTTTAGCTAATCAAATTCCTGGCACTTGCTTTTTCCAACACTGATAATGTTTCATGAAAATTACATGAAGCTTTAACAAGTGGCCACAATGTAATTATTAAACTGATTGAACCATGGACTTTGTTCTCCTGCTGCATGTTCATCATCATCTCTGATCTTGAAGCTGGAACATTACATCTGTATTTGAATATTTATTACTCTATGCTAAGTAACTCCTTCAGTGAAGAGAATTGCTCTTTTCCTGAATTAGTTTCAGCATAATTTGCTGTGAAGAGAACTTTGAGAATGCCCTCCTAAGCTCCCCTGTAACTGACTGATTCCATTGTTGGTGTACACGGAGGCCTTAAAAAACATTAAACTAGTTATACAAATGGATACAAAACACCCTTTGAGTTCTATTGACAACTTAACCTTTAGAATTTGGATGAAATCCCATTTCTTGAGAGAAAGAAAAAAAGGTACTGAATGAAGCTATTATATAGAACATTCTTAGGGTTTTTTTAACGTATACAACATATAATAGCATTAATGCATTTGTTTACTTGGTGAGCGCCTGTAGCAACTCATATTTAAAGCAACATTAATGATTTTATTAAAACCATGCTTATTTTATTAAGGGGGAAATGTACCAATTTGAAGACAAAGCATTCTTTTGTGAGAGATACACGACATTTTCAGACGCATGCAGTTTCTGAAATTGTTGAACAGGTAATAGAATGAAAGGCAACTATCTGTCCTCTGCTTGAGCTGGAGGGCTGTCACCAGGTCTGGGTGTGAATGCCTCACTTCACCAACACAAAAGTCATGTCAAAAGGGACCATATTCATGAACAATCATGGCCTGCTCACATAAAATATAAATTGGTGCTGCCTTGTAACAGGAATGGGAGAAGTGGCCCAACCTAATGAACACTCTTTGACTGCCCAAGTGGCATTTCTAGACAAGCTGTTATTCCTTTAACATCTTCTGCATTCTAGTAGAAATTAATACATAAACAAGAACTCCCCCTTAACTATACAGAGTTCCCTTAAAAGGACACATTGAAAATCTTCCCCAGGCAAGAACAGATGCCAGGATAGAAAAACAACCCAGAGCAAAACAGGACACAAAACACCTTTGAAGTTATCAAAAAAATACCTAATGATACATTTTACTGCACTGGCCGGAAGCAGAGAAATGTATGACTCCATGGAATTTAGGCCCAAAATTCTCCACTGTAATCTAGATTTTATTTCATGTTTTGCTTTCTGAGTCTGTCAGAAAATCACCATTAATCTTTCCGGGGCATTGTGCATTTTGGCATGTTCATTAGGAAAAAAAAAAAAAGAGGGGGTGTGGCGTTTCTAGTACTGGTGCCTTTTTAATCAGAGAATTTAGAGGGTTGAATTAATTATCATAATACCAAGAAGACACTATTTTACTATTAAACTAACAATTATGCACTGGTTTTGGTTTGTAATTTGAAGAAAAACTTGTCAAGAGCTTCAGATCATTGCAATATATTCAAGTACACTTCTGTAAAAGGTTTTTGTTGCAGAAATAAAACTATTTTCTACTCTGTAAGTAAGTCCATCTGCAATCATGCCTACCTTTTGATTCTGAAATCATACAGAGAACAGCATTTCTTCAAAAGACAACAAAATGTTGTTACCACAGTCTCTAGAATTTCTTTCTACAAATGCACAGCAGTTGTTCTAACTTTTTCCTATGACAAGCTTTTGAACTGCTTGGTCAGGATTTCCAAACAATAACACAGATTGGTTTGAGGAACAGCTTTCCCAAACACACAATCCTCCTTCACTAGAAACTGAACACTGGCTCAAAATACACACATTTGTGCAAAGCTGCTCCTGGTACTGCAGCTTGCAGTCAGAGATCATTCTCACAACCTCAGCTTTCAGGTCAGTACATTTATTAAGCTCCAAAAAGGTCAAAATAACTTCTGTTCTCTGAACTTCACAGACAGCAATATTTATATTTTAATATGCATGCCAGTAGCTACAGCACAACAGACACGCAGAGTCAAACTACATACTTTTTTTTTTCCCTCCATGACCCAAATCCCTAACCAAGATTTACATCTTGTAAATAAGACTTTATTCTGCCAAAGAGCAAATGCAAAAGCATTTTCTCCTACGATTTAGTTACAACATAACCAACTAAAAATAATGTTTAGGCAACCAATTTCATTCAATATATCACAGACAGAACTATTTAGATGAATAAAATTACTTTGGATCTATATTTATCTACCTCAACAGTGGTTATGAGGTAGGTAGAATTATTTAAAATATCCAGCCACTCTAGTCTCTCAGTATTTTAGAAAATAATTTGTTATTGAAATATCATCAGGAACAACTTTGTGACTGGTGCCTGTAAACACTGAAGTTTTATTCACCTGCCCATGATTCAATGCATCACACTTCTATTGTTATCCAACAAATTCTGGTTTTTGGTCCTGCTCTCCTTTCAAGTGTTATATGGTGCAGGTTAATTACAGAATTGTAAGAACCATTGTTTCAGACTGTGTTTTAAGTTAAATAAACACTACAAATTTCTTTTATCATGTGCAGTTATGTACATAAGGACATGAACACGTGATTACCTGATGGAGCTGTACTGCCCAAGCATTTCTCCACAGAGGTCCCTACTGACCCACCTGCAAGTCAGGGCACTGGTGACATTCCTGCAGACACCAGAGGCCCTGAGAATCCACACTTACCTAAAAAACAACCAACAAAGCTGTTTGTTGCCCCTCTCCAGCCCCAACCCTACAAATCCAAAACTTGCAGATCTCATTCACACAGCAGAAAAAAGGCTCCATACACCACGGGGGGAGAAAGCAGCTATCAGGATGCCTTTGGCATTTCCTCTGTAAAATAAATTCAATAGGAGAAAATCTGCTTCACTTAAATGAATGCTGAGACAACCATGACCTTGAATGCATCAGGACTTATCTTACTTCCTCCGTTTGGACCATTTAATTACTACTGAGAATACAGTAAGGAAAACAGACAATTCAGGAGATACATAATTCTTAAAGAGACAAAAGGCAGAACAGAATGTTGCCCTCTTTGTAAGTCCTCAGAAGGTGAGGAAAAGGAAAGCAATAACCAAACTCAGCTGCTGGAGCTAAGGGATGTGGAGCATGACTCTTTCCTCTTCCCTGTAAGGTTAAGAAATCCATTAGGACTTCTGCTAGTCAAACACAGCCCTCATTTCAGGGCCTGAAGAAATATCTGATGGATTCTATGCTAATAATGACAAACCCCTGTCTTTTATCAACATCAGCTTCTTCTCTACTATTCCCTACCTCCGATTTAGAGGGTTCCCTCACAGCATGGAAAAATTTCCATGGCTTCAATCTCTTACATGGCACATGCACACGAGAAAAATCCCATCACTTCTTCCACTGGAGTCACAAGAAACAAATTAAAATTGGCCAAATTTCTATAAACATCTGTTGGTTTACCTGTTTTTACCCCCCTCTTAATTTTGAAGGTCAGCTTCAAATATTAAAAAAAAAAGAGGTCTAAAAGAAATGGTTCTTTTCACAGTCAGCACTAGTTATCACTGCCCTCTGTTCACACAACTCCAACTTATGAGTTATGTGCTGCCAGGGCCTCAGTACCTCACTAGCAGACAAGGATGGGATCAGGTTATGAATAACTTTTTCAAAAGCTTCTTACAAAACTCTGACTCCAAACATATTGGTTCCAGCTGTTCAGAAAGTTTTAGTACACAAAGGTCAGGAGATGTCCTACTTGGATTATTTTTTTCTTTATGATTCATGGTGGAGGTGATTAGCTAGCAGATGAATTTTTCTTGGACACTATTTCTACCTTCCATATGAGCTGATCAGTTCCCATGGAAGAAAAGGCAGGACAAATAACCACACTAATCACCAGAGTTCAGTAAGTTGACCTTTTACAATCTCAAAACTAATGTGTATCCAGGAAATCCTGCCAGACAGTCACTGTTTGCAAATGGTTGGGAAATGTGATCATTTGCCATGAAAAACAGACGAAAAGCAGGAGCTGGTTAAAAGACCAAGTCTCTCCTCAAACAAAACATTCCCAAAATTAAGAAATGATGTCTCAAAGCTGACAGTTGACCTGAGCTTACAGTGACAGCTCTGCACTGGCGCTCTCTGTACATGAGAATTTCAAAATGAGACCAGAATTTCAAGTAAGATCCAGCTGAACATAAGGAATTTCTGTAATTTCTGACACTGCAGTAATATTCCAACCAAACACAGTCTATTTGAAAAGAAATCTTTTTAAGATTTAAGTACAAACGCAGACAAGCAAGGCTTCCCTTAAGCTCAGAATAATGCATAAAAATACCAGATGTTTAGCAATGTAGGTGCATCTTACTGATCTCTAATGGGGTGCAAGGAACACGTGTCTGAGGATCACTGGTGTGAGAAGATGGGCACATGTCACAGGAACAGCCATACTCAAAAGGAGCAATGCCATCAAATGGAGCCAGACAAATTACACATATTATTAGCAAGTCAGATGCACTCCCTAGATCTATTTATTTAGGAATGCAAGAGAGTGACTGATCAGACAATGTTTAGCCTAGACATTGAACCTGGCTAACAAATACAATTTTGACTGGGGAGTAGTGTGGGACGTGTGTATAAACATGGAGGGGTTGGAGAAAAACGTTAGCTACCCTCAGAAAAGGTGTGACTTTTTTTAAGACTAAAATGTTGTATCATAGCTACAAAAAATGCTGACACCCACTGAAAAATATAATTTAAAAGCCAGTGTCTTAAGTACTGTAAAATTTCCTAGCACACCATTTAAAATCTGGTACCTAAAATCTGGTTTTTAAAATCTAGTAGGAATGAAGTATTTGAGACCAGCTTCTTATCTGAAAAACAGTCCCCCCGTATTAATAAATAAATGCAGAATTATTTAATAAAAACATATAATATCCTGAGCTGGAAGGGACCCATGAGGATTATCCAGTCCAACTCCTGATTCCACACACGGCAACCTAAAAGTTGAACCAGCTGTCTGAGAGTCATCCAAACACTTTTTGACCAACAATGGGCTTGGGGCCACTTCCCTGGGGAGCTTGTTCCAGTGTCTGACCATCCTCTCAGTGAAGAGCTGTAGCCTGATGTCCAGTTTGAGCTTCCCCAGCACAGCCAGGGGATGGGGGGAAGCACCCAGCACCTCTGCCTGCTGCCCCCATGGGGAACTCACAGACAGTACGAGGTCACCCCTCAGTCTTCTCCTCTCCAAGCTGCCCAAATCCAGTACCTCTGCCCTCCTTTACAATTCCACATCATAAATATTTTGCTGGGCTGTATTTTATTATTATTCAAAGCCTTAAAATCATTTACGGTTTTTCAAGAGGGGCCAAAGACTTTGTAATATCCCAAGTCCAAGAGTAAGTGAAAATGAACCTCTGACCAAAAATAAACCACTAGGAGGCAAAAGAAACTGTGAGAATGCAAATTAAGATATGACCTGCAAGGTGTTCTCTCATCCTAATGAGTGTCTGTGATGTTTTATTGGTATACTGAGTTCAGGGGAGAGTAATAAAGGAGTCCTATTAAAAAATGTAGCTTGTAAAATTTAACGATATGTTGACACTTTCATAATTCAGAATAATGAAAGCAATCGGATTATTACCTGAGTAGTAAGAGCAATCATCCTTTGTTTTCATATTCAGTTCAGCTTACATCAGCCAAGACAAAATCACAGTCTTTATTTTTGAACACAACTGAATTGGGACTCAAGCCACACAACAGACTGGTGCCCCCAAGGCCACAGCTCCAACCCAGATGAAGTCAGAGGGTGCTGCCGTTGCTGGCAGAACTTTGTGCAGCCCTTTGTCCTCGCACACAATGAAGCCAGGCCACAGAACCAGGCAGAGCTGCCTCCCTGTCCCACTGACAGGGCCAGACCAGAGCAAGAGGAGCAGGAGGCCACTTCAGCCCTTCTCTCCACGACTGCCACCAGGAGCAGGAATGGAGACCAGGCAGGAGAGCAGCTCTCTGCCCCTCCCAGGGAGGAACCTGAGCAAAAGCCAAGTGAGACCCCGACCACCAGGAACCTGAGTGTAGCCCGTGAACCCCCAAGAGGAGGGGGGAAATTATCTTCTACATTTCCCTTAAAATCTGCTCTCATCTTACTCATCCAACTGGTTCAACCACTATACCTGGGTTGGTTTAAGTTATTTCCAGTGTCACAGTATTTTCCAATACCTAAGATACTGTTTACCTAGGAGGTATGTCATTTATCAGCCCTGGATTTAAATCTGTAGCCCTTTCATGGCACCACCAACCCAGATATCTGAGGTTTGGCCCCAAACAGAGAAGAAAGGCTAAACCAGCTGTGTGAACTGAAGAACAACTATGTCTGCTTCATCTGTGTTTAAAGTGATCATCCTCTTCCTTTAGATTACTTTAAATAATAAGCATGAAGTGAAAGTACAATTATCTTAATAACAGATTAAGAGACTAAGACACGGTCTAGTCATTCCACCAATTACAAATGTCATGTCAACAAAAAAGCTGTTATTTTGATCATTGTGACACGTGATACAAGGAATGGATCTGTTAAAGGTGACTCTTGGAACTACAAAGGAAAAATAATGGCCTATAGTCCTGTGAATATTGACCTGTGTTGTCATCAACTGTTTATGCTTCTTTAAAATGTTTACTATTGATCTTCATTACAGTTCACTTTTTAAAAAAAGCATTCCAAACATATGAATTAAACACAAAACTCTTCATATCCAAGTGTGAAAAATTGCCTATTTTGTGCATGCAGACTGCATTAAAACATGGAGGCACTTTTTTCGTAACTTTTTTGCAAGAAAACTTCAAGCCTGTCATCTTTCTTTCAAATCAAATCACCATACAATTTAACAGCTCTACACGTGGTTTGCATTGTGTATTTCTTCTTTAATATTCATGAAAGCAAAACTTTTCCCTGTAAAATCCAAAATGCCTTAGAACTAAAAATTACACATCAGTAAACTTTGTATTTGGATTTTGAAATACTTGTATTAAAATGCTTTACAATAAAGTGATCATATTAGGATCTTAAACTGAAATAAACTTTTTTTTAAAGTAAGAATTCAGCAAAGGGAAGAATTTGCAGGATTTATTTAGGCCTAGCAGAGATGGTCTGGCAGGTCAAGACTCTTGCATATGCCATGTGGAATTACACTATCAAAGGAATTGTTATTCAAATGTCTCAAAGAAATAATGCAATTGTAAACTGCAAACTCTCAGGAGTTAACATTAAATAATTTTTTTAAGCTGTTGTTTATGTAAAGCGTCACATATAAATTAAATTTTTAAAACTGACACAGCTTTGTCTCAAAGACCCTACGGTGAAACACCTTTGCAACTTTTCCTTTTGATAAAAATGCTGGAAACTGAAGGAGTAGAAAACATTTCCCTTCTGCCAGTCCCTAAAACACAACCTACACCAGGCACCTGCACAACACAGCCAGGAAAACTCGGGTCTGTATCAGGTGGAATTCTTGCAGCGATGTGTTCTTCCCATACGGCCCCAAGAGGAAATTCAGTTCAGACTTTTATTCTTCTCTGCTCTTCCCAGTACAGTCACCAAGAAAAACACACCAAATAAAACAGAGGCATTGCTGATGGTTCTGCACTCTGCAGGTGCTTTATAAATACAGTCAGGATAATCTTTCCACACAGTATTTTACTTATCTGCAGAAGCCAAAACTGAACTTCACATATTTTCAACAGAGCTATTTCATTACAGTTCTGAGGAAGTTCATCTCCCGTCTGTCAGTGTACAAAGTGCAAGAATAACAGAAATATTTTATCTTGAGTTTTCTGTAGGATGCATCCCTCTGTCATGGGTATTAAAATATGAAGAATGAATCTTTAAGTTTTCACAATGCTTGTGCTAAGGGAATAATCTTTCAATAATTTCTAATTTTTGCATTTTCTGCAACAGTAAAGGCTACAGGCCCCAGGGAGAACAGAACAGTAACAAAGGATGGAGGACCAGATTATTCACAGCAAGGTCAGGACTGGCACCAGTGATAAGTGCAGCACCAACACCTCACCACGGAGTTATTACTTGGGATTGCTTGTACTTAGAGCCCTAATCCTGCAGCAATGATTGCTGTGGTATGGGACTCAATGCTCCACCTCCCTTTCAGCATGCAGTCATTCTGCTTTTTACAGGTGCAAAACGTCCATGGATATTCCCAGCACCCAAGGAGGTCACAGTAACAGATCTGCATGCAAAGCTGAGAATAATCTGCCTCTAAGATCAATCATTTCTATAGTAAAAAAAAACCCCAAAACAAACAACAAACCCCAAAAAACTCAAACAAACAAAAAGAAACAAACAAAAACCAAAAAAAGAGCCATGCTAAGTAACCTGATTATGAATACGCAGGGCTTTTTGGTCTATTAAAATTAATTGGAACATTTTATCCATTAATCACATTATTCCATTTTAAAAAAATCTCAACCTCATACATGCCAGAAAAAAACCCCAACTTCAATCTCCCTATTTGGTCCTTTCTTTTGCTTTGAAAAGGACTTAGTTGGGGTCAAAATCTGTACTGGACCCAGTGCAGCAATACTGAACGTGGGCACAGAAAACATCACTCAGAAAGGTGCAGAGGCTTTATTTCCAAATACCTGCTGCTGTGTTGAAGCTGCTTTCACCTGAAGTTTTCATAGGAGTAGGTGTTTTTTGGGTTTGAGGTTCTTTTTTTAACAAGATTATCATAAATTGTTCTTCACATGAGGTTCAGACAACAGGAGAAAAACAGTAAAACTGTAATATCCCCCAAGAATCTAACAAAGAGTTACTTCCACTTTGCTTTATACCCTTAGAAATTACATTTAAAGTAACAGTATGCATTTCTTTTCCAGTCTGTCTACTTCACAGCTTCCTGTTTTTCTAAAAAAATGAATCAAACATTTGTTTCTCTAAGATAAAAAAAGACCACTGAAAATATTGTTCTAGTAGAAGCCATCCTGACAGAAAAAGGAAATGTTCATGAGACAATATCCTCAGTAGAAGGCATGCTTTCAGTAAAGCAAACCAGCAGTACCACAAAAGGACTCAAATAAATGCAAACATATGTCTGTATCTGCAGGAAAAGTAGCACAAAATGGAAACTGACAGTGCTCCCGTGTCTTAACTGCATCTCAGCTTGTTTTATCTGCAAACTTATGTTTCTCTTTCACCCTTTATTGTCCAACCCTTTGTTACAAGAAAGATGTCATAATTGCTAAAAAAAGACCATGTGAAAACCTCAAAAATTAATCAATGTTTTGAGCAGTATTTGACCATAAATGACGACTATGAACACCAGGATCATTCCAATGCCTAAGTTTTGGCAATTATTTGACAAGAGAATCAACACAGGAGTTGCTTTCTGGAATATACAGCACCTGAAACCACTTCTGCTGCCCCAGACTGCTCACTCATTTCCAAGCTGCAATACAAAACAGAGACCTGCCGTGGCAGCACGACACTTCATCCAGATGTTGGGAAATGGAACATCATGGCAAATCTGCCAAATAATTCACAAGATATATAACTACACAGAGTTTATGGAATCAAAGCTAGATCTTCCCTCTGTCCTCAAAGAAAGGCTACCACAGAAAGAAAATAAACATAATAATGTGAATTATCCAGTCAGTGCAGATGACTGCTTAAAATAATATTTCTTCATATATTTGGGTGAGCATTAGCATGATTAATACCAAGAACTATTTTTTCATTTATGACTTAGGGACTAAAATTGCTAAAGTTTTTATAAAGTTACAAATCTCAAACCAGGATCTCTCCTAGCTTGGAAAATGTCTAACAACATACACACCTTTACTGACTAGTCTCACTGCTGAATCTTTAACAAAACCTTAATTTCTTTTAAATATCAGTGACTAACTGCTGTGCTTCCAGTAAGTTGTAAACAGTCTCACTAGAAATCTCATTTACTCTAGTTATTAAGTTTTACATTGTCTGTTCTCTTGCAATAGCACAATTTCATTGATTTTCCATTTCCATAAAGTCTTCCAGTGACAGACAAAAATCAAAATACCAACTATAAAACATGAATAAAGAAGGAGACCCCTCCACCACATCTAATAAAAATTAAGCTTTATCTACTATTATAACCTACTATTGGTAATGTCAGGGCTAAGGGATGGTAGCACCTGTGAAAATACCATCCCACGACTGGAGAAGTCCTCATCAGAGGAATGGCTGTCCAAGCATGACAGCAGGTATCCCCTCTGCAGTGTGACGGGACAGTGACAATCACTGGCATCACTGTACCCCTCCTGCCGCCTGCGCTGCCACGTCAGTTAGAGCTGCAGGTTGTAGAGACACACATCTACTCAAAATGAAAATGTGCTCCAGAATTTTCACACCCACTTCACTCACATCAAACCCTCAGTTTTGACATGTGCCGATACAACCCACCTTGTTTTATACCTTTAGGAATTACATCTTAAGTGACAGTAGGCATTTCTTTTCATCGTCTTTTCTTCATCACTCATTTTGCTTCGTTTGCAAAAAATATTTTTCCCAATCTCTGAAGCGAAAGCACTTACATTTCTGTTTAAACATATACCACAGAATGAGAAAAACATGAAACTGGAAATGCAGTATCAAAACCAAATGTGAAATAAAAAAACCTTTTGTGAAGAATTCCCACACTTAATTCTGCTTCTCAGCTCCAAAGGGATGACCTTTTCAACACTCCCCACAGAGTGCACGATGATGCCCACACAGCACAGGCTGCACTGATTTACTGAGGCAAAGCCTGCTTTGTTTGGGTCCAGAGACACCTGATGTAGGTGAGGGCACTGGCAGGAGGCTGCACAGGTGGGCACCCACACGCCAGAACTGCCCGTGTGCTCTGAGATAAACCATTTGGAGCACATCGCAAAATTAGAAAAGCTGCTTCTGTCCAAATAGTTTGACTAAGCAGACAATCTAAAGCCTTTTTTTCAAATGGCAATCACTTTTATTCCTGAGGCATTTGAAAATGCAGGATTTTAAGAAACTTCTGAAAACAACTTTGGCATTTCTACCTTAAGATTACAACAGGCTGCTTAGGCAAACAAACACCACCCAATAGTTTGGGTTTGTTCTTTTTTCTTTCATTCTTTTTTAAAAAAAGACGACTTACAGCCCACACATAGGCCAGATGATTTTATCAGTGAAGAGACCTTTGGAAATATGGTCTGAAAATCAAACAGACTCCAGCTGGGTAAGGTGTCTTGCTTGTATTGTGTGTTCTATCTCCAGAAGTGTTTGGGGAGCTGCTGTAGTTTGTACAAACTATAGCTAGCTTTTGTAAACAAGCTGCAACAGAAGGATATTTAAAGAGCAATATGTATTCTTTTCAGGGATTTTGAACTCCTGCTGCTGGCAGCAATCAATCAGGAATCACCAGCAACTGCCTATGATGTTTGGTGACTATAGTCTGAGCTGATCCATGGGAACACAAAAGGGTGTAAGCTTGCATTGTAACAAACAACTTCCATGAAGCAATATTTAAGTTACATTATGCTGCCTGTTTCAATGCACAGAAGATTTTTCATGGACAGGAACAGATGCTGAAATGAAGCCCAGAAAAGAAGGCACAGAGAAATTACGTGATTTCCGACGAGACAACTCGGCAGCACAACAGGAACCGCGCTGCTGTTTCCTCAGCCTGGGTCAGCTTCCCAAGGATTCCCACTTCCTTCTGCTCGGACACTGCTCTACTCAGGGGCTGCACGGTGCCAGTGAAGACTAAGAAAATACATCAGTCAAGAAGTTTAGAGAACTTCTTTAAAAGCCCACACAAAATTTAAGGCTTACAGTTCAAACACTACTTTTGGTTTTGGAAACAAGATACTTTAACACAACTTCAAGAACTGAATGACTGAGGACTATTACTCCATTTTGTAATGCTTACACCTTTGCTCATCAATCCATCGTTGAAAACTAGGAACATAGAATGTTTATTAAAAAAAAAACAGTAGACAGACCAGGAAAATTGATCACAGGTAGGAAAAAATGATTACTTGTGGTACAAGAGAAAACTCAAATGTACCATGGAAGGATCCTGCCATTCTCAAACCTGTAAGACTGTCAGAATACAGCATCCAAAAATTATCAGGGGCAAACAACCAAGCCCCAAATACCTCCACCATACATCATGCTGACCCCTCTCTCTCCCCCCAAATAAAGAGGGAAAACATCACAAGTCTGTCTGTTGAAATCCAGCCCATATGACATTTCCTTTGGATTTAATTGCTTTGGTACAATTTGTATCTGCCAATCAAGCAAAGCCCCTGAGCACCAAACAGTCTGCTACAAAGAAGCTCTTGTCCTGTAATAGGCCCCAACATCAAAAAGACAGAATTTTCAACTGCAGCCAAAGCATCCAAAAGGAAACCAGCCAAAGCCCAACCACTGACTCTTCCAACATTATTTGACGGAGTGAACAGCAAAAAGCTGGACAGTGAGACTTTACAGATTCTGTATTGCCAAGCCTGCTCAAAACTGAACACATCCATAACCTCCAGAAGCAGACAGCTCTCCACACTCTCATTTACTAACTGTGGAGTAAAGATGGTCAAGCAGGTCAGCTTTTAGATGTTGGCTATAGCAGCTCACAAACATGATAAAAATAAACCTACTATTCATTTGCTTTCTTTGTGCAACCCAAACCATTAGTAAAGACAAAACCATTTCAGATGGTTTCAGAAAAAACGCCTGGTTTTCATGATAGCATTCTTAACTAACACCTGTATCAACTCTATAGATGTCTTTCTAAGAATATGCTAATTGATACTATTTCCTAATCATTGATGCATAAAGCAATTGTATTTTCAGCTCATCTAATGAGATGAATGCATGACAGTTATCATCCATTAATGCACAAATACTCCAGGACTTTGGGTTTAACACCATGACTGAAGGACTAACTTAAGATAACTTTCATTAAACCAGTAATTCCACATGCACATTATTAATTTATTATCTTAAAAGTGTACATAAGTCCAATATATCAAATTCTACATCAACTCAGTAGTTTGTACAGGACAGTTACTTCTGATTCCTTAAATAATTTAGAAGTGCATACAGTAAAATTCAAATTCTGGTTCTAGGCAGCCCTTTACAAAAAGTTTCTTAAATGTTTCCTCAAAGGAAACCCTGCTTGTAAAGACTTTTAGGGTCAGTGCAGTCTTGCCTGAAGCTTTCTTCACTGATGCTTTACAGTCCAATCTAAAATGTAGCTTGTATCCTAACGCAGAAAACTCAATAGGAGAGGGAACTGGATCACATCCTGCAAATCAAATGTGTCCCTGAAGCAATTTTATTCCACATCTACTTCCGTCCCCAGATTTTATTAATCTCCACATTAACCACCAAATTCTTTTAAGCAGCACTGATGACATGATTTTTAGATTCCAAAAAAACCAATCTGTTCATCATGGAAAGACACCATCTCGGACCAGAAAATGAAAAAGTATCAGCCCTCATTAGAAACTCTGTAACTGTTTCTACTGCTGAATTCAGAGAATTCAGAGAAGAATATAGGGAAATGGATCCTCGGTAGTTTTTAAAGTGAAACTCCCAAGATCATCATCATTAAATCAGCACTTGAGGAGCAATCAGACAGACCCGTGATGCCTGTCAATTACAGCTTGAAAATTTAATTTTGATGTGTGCATTCCAATCTCAGAACTTCCTAAGTATCTCTAAAGTGAGTTATAAATGCGAGCTATAGTTGAATTTCTGACAATTAAACTTCAGTGGTGTATCACAGCTTTCCTGCCTTTTAAGAACTCTTTAATGCACTCGACAATTTAGGATAAAAGCCATTGGCAGTATTACATCTTAGAACTGTCTAGCACGTTGTAATTTATTTTTAATAAAGGGATGCTGGCATGGGGAACAGGTCAGGCTCCAAGTCCCACAGGAATAACCACTGGAAACAAGGAACAAAAAAAATTCCCTTAAGGTGTGGACTAAGTGCTCCAAAAGCCACATGGATCTGTGAAATCTCCCTCTCCACTGCCTGACACCAAAGCCAGCAGGGATGCACGACCTCTTGCCTTGCACCACTCTTCCATAAGCACCAAGGAAAGGCAAAGCCACATGAGCCCCCGCTGCAGGACACCCACCACAGCCACGAGTGGTCACACCCGTGGGACAGCACTGCAGACAGGCAGGACAAAGGGGTCAGTGCCTTCCACATTCTTACCAGAACTTAACTGAGTTACCTCCTCCAGCACCATCCATCTCCTCCCCCACAACCAGCTGTGCAACCACATTCCCAAGATGGAAAAGCTTCTCCATGATGAATGCAAGCACAACACCAATGTCAAATAACAACAGTCTCTACAGAATTAACACAAATGCTTTTCAGGGAAAGATCGTATTAGGAAATCACTTCAACAGTTCAGCTATCTTAGTACTATTTGTTTTGTCATTCTCAGGAAAAAAAGGTTTTCATTGTATTTGTATTACTTTTTATAGTATTTATGTTATTTATATTTCTCATCTGCTGTCCTGCTGAACACACTTAGTTATATAAAACTGATCATGTGTTAAATCAAGCTCTATTCCAACAGAAACCAGTAAGAAAAAATCTGAACATTTTGAGTAAATGAAATATTGTAAGTAATTAGGCTCCTTATCCCCAACCAGAACCTACTGGCAAATATGTCCTGGTATGGCAAATGTTTACTGTAACATTTTAAAAATAACAGTGATAAAGACAACAGTGGCAAAAGTTTCACAAATCTGTTTATAAGAGTCTGACCAAGAAGCCCTCTACACATACTGAGAAAATATGAAACCCTCAGTTTTCATTTGAAATGTGAGGCTGGACCACCTAAACCCAAACTGGTATAAAGTAATACTTGAAACATTCCTCTTACAGAATCTGTATACACAGCCTGGCGTGGAGATCAATATCCAGCTGACATTCCCCACTCACTCACAGCCATCAGAGCAGGCAGTCGGCCTGTCTCTACAGAAATGCTTTTTATCAGAAATAAATCACACTTACATTTTTTTCCACACATGCTCACACAGAAAAATGCTTTAGATAACATTGCTGCAAGTGTGTGTTCATTAGCCTGTTTTCCAGCCCCCACTTGTGCAGTTTGGTATTTAATTACAGGGTGGAGTGGTCCCCAGGCTACTTATGTTTCTTCCAGTCACAGCCAGAAAATTTCTGCAGGAACTGACATGCAGGAGTGCAACTGCTTCAAGTTCTGGCTGGCTCCCTGTCAACAAGGTTAGCTCACTGTTCATTGAAACTCACACCAGTACTTCTGTTAAATCATTATTGAAAATGTGCTTTAATACAACGAATCGCATTCGAAACTTCAACAGATAATAAAGGCTTTAATAGGACCTAATTTGGATATTTATTTTTAGTTGGTTTCTCAATTATTTTTTTTTTTGCTAATGGCAAGAAACAAATCTTTATTGTTATGCTGGAAAGCACTGGCTGGGGTTATTTTGTTTTGTTTTTGTTAGTTTTTGTTTTGTTTTTTTTTTTTTCCCTTGAACATAGGGAAATGTAGCCTTGTATGCCTAGTTTGATCAAATATGATTTTTAGCACATCACCTGACTCTATTATTTTATTGCACACAGCTTTAAACGCTGCTTTCCATAACCAAGCCTAAATTGTATTTTCACCTGAAGACTATTTTTACATTTGTAAAATACTGTAATTCATACGTGAGCATTTAATAGCTAAATATTACTCCCCAAAGCACTGGGGTATAACAAAATACATTAAAGGTATAAAGAAATACATTATTCCAATTATTTTTTATATAAATGAGAGAAGTTCTATTGGACAGATAAAACTGGGGAAACAAAACAAATATTAATTTAGGTAACAAGTTACATGCACAATGAATATTGTATTTTATATTAAAAAGGATGCTGTTAATCAGAGTATCCTGTCACTGCTGACAGGATTTGGAAAAAAGGTATTTTAAACCACTTTGAGTTTTTACCCATGCTTTTTATTTACTAAAGGCTTCGTATTTTTGGCCTAAGCAACAAGAATCCATCGACTTGGAAAACTCTGTCTCTAGGTCAGAAATGCATGACAGGAAGGTGAAACCACATGAGTTCATTTTGGTATTAGTCAAAAAACAAAGAGCAGACAAAGATTATATTATGCAATTTTTAGCCAGAGGTAACTGAAAACACTCCCTGACCAAACCCTAGCAAGAATTTATATTGAATAATTATTTATCAATGGTCTGCTACAGTCAGCTACTAATCTGCAGCTTGTTCTATTGAGAAAAATACATCCTAAGTGTAGAGACACAAGATCTTCTTATTAAGGTGATAAACCAGACTAATAACAAACTTCTAAGTTTGGACCCTGGGACATATGCACACAGTATCATCAACAATACACAACGACATACAGAAAGGTATTTACGTGCTTTGCTGGCAGCTCAGTGTGACAAAAGGCAAAAAATCTGAACTCTGCAGAGTCATTTGAAGACTGGGCTCTTGAGTAATCCCTTTGATATTCCAAACCCACGAGGCAAAGAAATCATTACACAAACAAGTAAATTATTACTTTTTTCACATTTCTGAACAGTTTTGTCCCTTTTTTTTCCCCGCACATATTGTCTGTATGACATTTATGATGGCTGAATACCCACACACGTCTTAATGTGAACTCAAGATTTTACTCTTCTGACCAAGAAGGCTGTAGTGAGCAAGTAAATGATGCCCTGGAGCCCTGGCAGTTTAACTCCCTCGATATCCTCAGCTAGATGCTTCATCAGTTTTGTTTTATTTCATTAGCAAACATTTTATCTTATTTACCAAGTCACTGCAGCACGACTTAGTTTGCAATGAATCTGTAGCTGACTTACAGAATCTACCAAAACAAGGCACTGCCGCCTCACCACTTATTGCAGCTATTACGTATTTTCAGGCCTATTAAACGCCTTTGAATCAAATGTCAATTGTCATACATAAAACACTCTGGCTAAAATGACTGGCCGTTAGAGGTACCGGCAGTTGTGTCACCACACTTCCCAAACTCTGTCACTAGAACAAGGCGGCTCCTGCCGTGTCCCCGCGGGCGGGGATGCTCGGGACACACCGCGGCCGGAGCCGGGCCGGGCAGCTCCCACCCATCCACAGCCCCTTCTACCCCCGGCAGGTCAGGGACATGCAGAGCTCTGCTCCCGCGTTCCAGAAACTCCCTGGAATACCTGTTATTGAACTTATTTTCAAAAATATTACGTTTCAGAATCTTGGACGTGTGGCCAAGCAGAAAAGAAATCGACAAGTACGGCAGGACTTCTCCCGGGCTCCGGGAGCGCCCCAGGTTCCCCCTCGTCTCTCTCTTCCCACCGGGAAGGGATTTCCCCCCCGGAATGTCGCATATACACCTCGGACCCGGAGGCCACCCCGCCCGGCGAGCGCCCCGCGAACCCTCGCGGGGCCCGGGCCGGTTCCCCCTCCGGTTCCCCCGCCGCACTCACTTGAGGAAGTAGCGCTGCCCGGTCTGCGTGAGCGCCATCTCCCAGCCCGGCGGCAGCGGCCGCTCGTCCGTGACATCGCAGGAGCGCTGCCGGAGGTGCCCGTGCTGCGGCGCCGCGCCCGCGCCGGGCAGCGAGGCGGGCGAGGAGTGCGAGCGGACGTGCACGGGCGCCAGGCGCGGCGGCGGCCCGCCCGAATCCGTGCTGGACTGCCGCGAGTGCGAGCCCGAGTCGGGCTCCCTGAAGAAGGACTCGGGCAGGATCTTCTTCCGCCAGGAGCTGGGCCTGGGGTTCATCACCGCGTTGAAGAGCGCCTCCAGCTCCGTGTCCAGGTCCTGCGTGACGTGGATCACCTGCTGCCCCGGCGGCGGGGCCGCGGCCGCGGGGTTCATTGTCCG